>JBBPBX010015329.1:0-17268 GCA_038048925.1 Garcialebias charrua | reverse complement strand
CTGTGTATCTTGGAAACTTTTGCAAGGCCAACTTTACAAATCTGACCAAAAAGAAGAAATATCTGGCTTTGCAGTCCCTGTCTAAGAACATGTGAGTATGTGCTTAGGCCCATAGTTTTGATATTGATACTTCTATGGTGTTAATGGGGAGCAACAATGCTTCTAAATCAGAAATGATGAATGGATGGATGGAGGGATGACGAGATGGATGGTACTTCTATGGTGTTAATGGGGAGCAACAATACTTCTAAATCAGAAATGATGAATGGATGGATAGAGAGATGAAGAGATAGATAGATAGATAGATAGATAGATAGATAGATAGATAGATAGATAGATAGATAGATAGATAGATAGATAGATAGATAGATAGATAGATAGATAGATAGATAGATAGATAGATAGATAGATAGATAGATAGATAGATAGATAGATAGATAGATAGATAGATAGATAGATAGATAGATAGATAGATAGATAGATAGATAGATAGATAGATAGATAGATAGATAGATAGATAGATAGATAGATAGATAGATAGATAGATAGATAGATAGATAGATAGATAGATAGATAGACTGACAGTTATTTTTTGGAAAATCGTCATGAACAAGTGTGGTCTTACAGTAAGACTGCCAAAAACGATACACTGTTTCCACTTTTTCGTTTGATGTCTCCACTTTTTTGTTTGATGCACTACAATAGTCAAGAGAAAAGGATGAAAGAAAAACTGTGTTACAAAAATCCTAATATAAATTTCTTCTACATCAGACTCCACTTTAGCTTGAAATCACATATGCCATGGTCAGTTCTGTTGTATAAGAAATTGAAAAATTGGTCATTGTCAGGAGTGGGATTTGAACCCACGCCTCCATATGGAGACCAGAAAGCCCTGAACTAGGCAAGGAAGCAAGTCTTGAGTCTGGCGCCTTAGACCGCTCGGCCATCCTGACAACTTACACATTCCAAGAAACCAAAGACAATGGCCCTCATTCACGAACCGTTCGTACGCACAGATTTGTTCTTAAACTGTGCGTACGAGTGATTTAGGATCATTTGCGGCATTCAACAATGTTTTCGTATCCTACGATTTTTTTCAGATACGAACAAAATTTACGAGTGGTCCGGACCTGTCGTATATTTTAGGAGCGTCAGTCTGCTGTCATCCAGACGGAATTTCTCCACTAATAACTTCATATTTCGTTATTTAGAAAATATTTAGAGTTTAAAAAAGTCACGCACCACAATTGGTCTTGACAATAGGTTCTGTTTGAAGTCGAATTATATTTTAAATGTAATAATGACTAACGGATTAAAGTATTTAAATTAAAATCAATTTGTTATCAATGCCGTTTTCTAACACTACAATATTAATATGAAGATCTCAAACTAAAACCAACTTAAATTATGAATTAATTTAAGTTTAATTTGTCTTGGTAACGCAGACTTCGGTAACGCAGACTCTAGGTTGACCTCCTCCTGCCGCAATCATTGTTGTCAAATAGCTCAATCAGTAAAGTCAGAGAGAGAGAGAGTCAGAGAGTCTTTATTGTCATTTGCACCGCATGTGGTACATGTGATGAAAACGAGATTATGTACACGGGGTCCCAGTTACATCCAACAACAAATGCAAGAGAAAAACAGTAATAACATCTAGAATTAACTAAGAAAAACATCAACTAGTAATACACTAAGCCTAATATAGTGGGAATAAACAGCAGCACGAACATGAGTTTGTATGAGCAGATGGTCACAGATGAACACAGATGAACACAGCAACAAGAAAACAGATCAGCATCAGCACAATGTGATATTTTGCAGTGTTTATTTTTTATTTTATTTTTATTTATTCATGAGTCTAACAGCCTCAGGGTAGAAGCTGTTCCTCAGTCTAGTGGTTCTACACTTGATGCTCCTCAACCTCCGTCCTGAGGGGAGTGGGGCAAAGAGTGAGTGTGCTGGATGAGTGAGGTCTTTCATGATGCAGGTGGCTCTTTTCCTGCATCTAGATAAAGCGTTGCGTTGCAATGCCGAACTTTATGGGTTCGAGTCCCACATGGGACAACATTTTTTTTCTCCTTTTAATTCATTCCAGATTTAAAAAACACAAGAAAACTATTTACAATACAACTAGAAATGAAGCATAAAGTCTTTTTAATCTGTAATGAATAAATAATCTAAAGAAGGAAGGAAAAAAAAATAGGCATACCTTGTGGGACTCGAACCCACAAAATCTCAATAACAGTGCAGCGTCTTAACCAGTTAGCCACAAGTCTCATGTGCATTTTTAAGGTCCACATTTATTATAAACATACATTCTTTGGCATTAGTTGGTCATTTACTCCCATGAGTGACGCTGCTAATAAGGACAGATTTACTTTTCTCGATCAAGGAGAGCAGGACTTCAATCTCCGCACCGGTAGAGTTCTTCTTTTTTACTTTTCGCTGTCATTTTATGCACGAACACGTTTTGCCTCCGAGGCAGGAAACGTAGCCTTATATGGTGTTTTGAGGGGTGGGAATTATGTAAATGACCTCTCAGCGTGCACGCGCAGCTGTTTAGAACAGGTGGGATTCATCATATTTACGCAACCCATTTACACACGTTTCCTCAGGATAGAAGACTTTGTTGAATCTGACGTGGCATGTTCGTACGAACGCTTCGTACGAACAAAAGTAGGAGAAATTTAGGATAAAAATACGAACATTTTCATGAATGAGGGCCAATGTCACACCTTTTTTTCCCAGTGTGTTCAGAGTATATTTACAATGGCTCTGCAGTTTAACAGAGAATTCAGGATTTTGGCTGGCTCAAAAACATTTCTGTTTTCTTTTTGACTTGCTTGTTGTTCCTTCAATGAGGTCATACCAAAGACAGCTTTTAGTTAAATCCCTGGTGCAAAATTCCAGACACTGGGCTAATAAATAGCCTGTGTATCTTGGAAACTTTTGCAAGGCCAACTTTACAAATCTGACCAAAAAGAAGAAATATCTGGCTTTGCAGTCCCTGTCTAAGAACATGTGAGTATGTGCTTAGGCCCATAGTTTTGATATTGATACTTCTATGGTGTTAATGGGGAGCAACAATGCTTCTAAATCAGAAATGATGAATGGATGGATGGAGGGATGACGAGATGGATGGTACTTCTATGGTGTTAATGGGGAGCAACAATACTTCTAAATCAGAAATGATGAATGGATGGATGGAGGGGTGACAAGATGGATGGTACTTCTATGGTGTTAAGCAAAGTGACAACACCAATACATTTCATCGTAACCTACTTTATTTATTTGCATGAATAATTAATAAAATTATTTTATCAACGATAGAGACGATTCTATCGTCCTCACGATATATATCGTCATATCACCCAGCACTATTTGTTAGCTGACATTATTGTAAGAGTGCGTCTCAGTTTAATTTTTGTTAATAAATGATTACAAATCAGCTTATTTTATAAAAAGCCATAAATAGGTCGCACCTGAATATAGGTCGCAGGGCATGCAAAAATGATTTAAAAAAGACGCGACCTATATTCCGGAAAATACGGTACAATCTTTTAATTCTTGGGACAAGGATGAAAGAAGTCACCCTCAAGGTTCAGCTCATTCTGCTGTTTAAGCTTGCGTCAAAAGAAGTATCTCACGTTTATTTATTCATTACAGCAAACCATTCATGTCAACTTGCCAAGACTGGGAAGTAGCAGCAGCATGTGGTGGTTGAACGGGTTCTGGATGGGCCTCACAGCCGTCGAAGGCCAGGGAACGTGGATGTGGGTGAACAATACTGAGGCGTCCTCAACGTAAGCAAAGGGCTGTTACACCCTTTACTCATCCATGATGCGGAGAAAATCCCTGAACTTTTGTTTTTCTTGATTCACCAAAAAGGTACTGGAAATTTGGACAGCCCCAAAACAGAGAACCTTGGAGTGGAAACTGTGCTGCGCTTCTTTACTACGCTGACATTAGTAAAACGTGGTATAGTCCAAACTGCCAGCAGAATCAGCTGAACTGGATCTGTGAGATGGAGCCAAGGAGAAACTGAACTACCCTTCGCAGATATGATGGAAGAAATTATGAATCGTAAAAATATTTTGGTTACATAAACCGCAATTAGATGTGCTGGACGACTGTTTATACTGTATGTATTTTCCAAGTAAACAACAACAGATTATATTTTTGTTTTCTAGGATTATAATTTAAATAGTTGTATAAATGAGCTCAAAGTAGCCTTTTAATACTTAAAAAAAAAACATAACTAGAAAAAAAAACGTGTAAAATCATAGGGTTGTCCTTGGGGTCAGGTTTAAGGTTAGGTTGAGGAAAACGGTTACATAAGCTGAAAAAACAAAAACGCTACACTTCCGGGTTTACGGAAACACGCTGCCTACTCACAGTGATAACAACGCTGATAACGTTCTGTTCAACATGCTAGTAGGTAGATTGTGACCTACAAATGGGGATGATAACAGTTGATAATGCCCATTATATGGACTGACAACATGTTTGGTCTGTTCTCAGCAAAATGGCCTTTGGGTAATTAGTCTGCCATGTTGCTACAGTACTCAGCAGGTCAAAAAGTGTACTGCATCAGCAATTTAACACCTTAGCTAAGTTAAGTGGTAAAAAGTTTTTTTTCAGAATGCATTGCAGCGTAAACCAGTGCCATGGCGACGTCGGTGTGACAATATTGTATTTAAATGTAAAAATGTAGAGAAAATGAATAATGAGTAAATGAATATTTTCTCCATAAAATTGTAAGTTGTTTTAGTCTGTACAGCTACTAATAAAATAATGAAATGCTGTGTTTTGTCATTATTCAGTGTTCTCATATAACGGCAATGAGAGGGGATCGATTTCGGTTCTTAATCGGCTGCTCTGCCACTGCCCCATTAGGGCAGATTTGGCTAAATGTGTAACATTTGTGTTGATATGGGCACAAGCGGCGTTCGGAGCTGTTTTGATGTGTTGTGCGCGAAGGTAACATGACTGAAAATAAACAATATACAGGTAACCCCCGACCTACGAACGAGTTTGGGACCTAAGAACCGTTCGCAGCTCGATCCGTTCGTAGGTAGGGGGTGAAAATTATTTTTTTTTTAAATTCATTCATTCATTCATTCATTCAACCTTTATTTATCATGCTAACGGAGCGCGCGCACACATTTAAGCATGTACAGTAGTGTACTGTAATGTTAAACATTGCTATTCACATTTACAGAATAAATAAAAATATATTTTCTTACTTTGAGATGGTCATAGCCGACATCTTAGGTTGCCATGCGTTGTTGTTATCAGGCCGAGCAGCGCGACGAGCAAACCACGGGAGCTGCTCGAGGCCTGTGTTAGCTCTCGAGGCCTGTGTTAGCTTCTGCTAGCCAGGCCATGAGCTGGTGTTGGAGCGGCGGTGCGGCCCAATCGGCCATCAATCTGCAGCTGCTTCTCCGCCTGAGACGTCCACAGAGCTCACAGAGCGATTCCAGATAGTAATTAATCCATATGAGGCAATCCTGATCAACAAGTCTTCCAAACCTTGCTGCCTGTAGCCGTGACTAACCCTAAGATGGCTGGCCTCCGGTGACTGGCGACCTTCTTCCTGTTATGACCGACCTTCTTCCTGTTATGACCGGAAGTTGCACAATTATTGCGCAATCATGACAAAAATGATCAGAAATGATCATTTTTTATCATAATTATTATTTATAAAGCCTTTAAAACAACCACAGCTGCAACAAAGTGATGTACACATGAAATTAAGAACATTTAAACACAAAAAAATAATAAAAAAAATAATTTTTTTTTTTTTTTTTTAATACAGTAATTTCATATTTTTATTAAATATGATACGTTCGTAGCAGAGCCATATAAAGTGAGAGTTGCGACACTTCCATAGAGTGCCGTTGTAAGAATGGAATGCGGAAGTCACGTGGGTCATGGAGGGGGCGATTTGTTCCATGCTCTGTTTAACAGTCTGACTCTGCCTGCAGTAGCGCTCCGTCGCCGCCAGAGGGCGCAGCTCCACAAGGTTTCCATAGCCGTTGTTTGGAACGATTGACCGCCTATCGGCGACATCAAAGAGTGTCGGAACTCTCTATATATATGGCTCTGGTTCGTAGGTCTAACCAGGGGTTGCTAGGTGATGGGGTCGTAGGTCGGGGGTTTGCTGTATATATAATATATTAAAGAGAAAAGGCCACGTGATGCAACCCTGCATCACGGGGAGACAGCACCAGGGGCCCCTGGCCATGTGCAGTGCTGAGCATGCATGAAACGTACGTCAGCGGCCATTTATGCAGCGCCCACCTCTAATCCGGATGTGTACCTGACTCCAACCTCCTCATGGAGGCCAACGGTCTAACAGCTGACGGTGGAGTCATCCGGAGACAAGCACGGGCTGCAAACACAGGCATTTTCAGCACACACGCGGCTAACGCTGTCTCAACAAGATGTTGGGTTTCAGCTGTATTTATGGGCCTTTGTGCCCAAGTCCAACTCGATCACGGTTTCCACTCACGGTTCCAATCTGGCTTTTTATTAAATACAGCCTGAATTAGTAGGAAGCCTGAATCCTTTTGCATGTCTTATTTTCCTATTTTTGTTTATTTTCAGTCTGTTTTAGCTCTGAAAGAAGAAATGCATGATGGGAAATCAAACAGCTGCATGGCGTCATCATACGCTCTTCTGCTGAGAGGCAATCGTGTTTCCATCAAGGTTTCTAGATGCGCATTTTGAAGCATCGCATCAGAAAAGCTGAATGGAAACGGCAACATTCGAGTTAAGTTGATACGCTCGCTTGAGGTTGTTTTAGGGTTTTTTCGAAACAGAGCTGATGCGCAAAACGACAGATGGAAACAGATTTGGCCGACTCAGTTCTGCCGTAGCGAACATTTACGTCATGTGACTGATCAGCTGTTTCCACTCCGGACAACATGTAACATCGCTAAAACTAGTTGGCATGACAGAATAAATACAACTTGCCCGATAGCAACACGTACCTGAAATATTCTCTCCANCATCAACAAGTTACAGAATAAAAATTAAAAAAACTCATATAATTATCGAATTACAAAATAACCGTGAAAAACTAATTCATATATATTTTTGTAATAAATGGGTTTTGATCAAATTCTTAAATGTCAATACAGTAATGATTTAGCGTTTTTAAATACAATATCCAAATTATTCCACAAACCAATTCCCTGACTTGAGGTTGACCGACCCCTCGAACTGGTTCTATATTTAGGTTTAACAAAAATATCTGTTCCCTTTAGATTATAACAGCTTTGATTGTTTCATCTACACCTGACTCAAACACAGACATGCAGAGTTTTGTATCGACTTACCTGAATCACAATTGTAACTAGTTTAACCTCGGTGACCCTTACCCAAGGTATGCCTATTAAACTAAGCATTTTTTTTATATACATGCATAAAAATTTGTATTTTTATCCTTGATAACGATGAATTTATTATAACCCTGACCTTCACTGTAAACATAGCTTTTACCCACACTAATCCTAATCTAAACTTGTTTCATCCCTTAAACTAACCTTTAAACTAATAATTACATTCCACCAGGCTTTTGAACCAAAGGACTTCTGGTTCTAACATGGTACCTCAACCTCTGTCCCGTGAGTTTCTGTGCAGTTAGTCCAGTTTTTTTTACCATGATGAAACAGCACACACATATCTCTTATCACTAGTTTGAGCAGGAGAGACAAACAGATCAATAGGTAGTACTTGCAGCAGTAAAGTGGAGGACTTACAGTCAAAAACGTAGGAAAAGATGTCAGTCGAAGGAAAGATTTATCAAGATTTAACCACAGATGTGGATTTTCACCGCCAAACATTTGGACAAGGTAAACTTTACAAGAAACTCCTCCTTTTATAGAATAACTTTTTTTAAATTTCCCTCTATTTCTGACTTTTGGGGGGTTCTGACCACCCCACACCCCACATGCTGCTTTTAGTGTCACTGCACACATTTGAAACCAAACTTAGACAAAGTAAACTTCTTGTTTTTAATCAGACACACAACCAACAAGTATATTAATATAATCTAAGCTTTCACTCTGAACCGTTTTCTTATTTTCATTTATCATAGCTTTAACTGGACATTTACAAATAAGAATTTTCTGAAGAAGTGTGTAGTTTTACCTTTAGGGTAAGCAGAGTGTGCCAATTAAAAGAAGAAAGCTAAGACAGAAGTTTATTTATCCCGCAGGAAAATATTGTGCAAATATTACTATTACTGTATGTGCAAATTGAAATATCTTTAAAACCATATATTTTTGTGTCTATATTGCGTATTTGAGATTTTAGATTAGTTTTGTTAGTTACAAATAACTTAAATCGGCGTCCTGTTGGTCACATTAAAGTGTAAAAGACATATGACAGTGGCACAGTTGGTAAAGCTGTTGCCTCTCAGCAAGAAGGTTGCCGGATCGAATCCTGGCCAGGGGGCCTTTCTGGGTGGAGTTTGCATGTTCTCTCCATGAATGCATATTTTCTCCAGGTACTCCAGTTTCCTCCCACAGACTAAAAACATGCATGTTACAGTGTTATGAATAATGAGTAAATGAATATTTTCTCCATAAAATTGTAAGTTGTTTTAGTCTGTACAGCTAATAAAATAATGAAATGCTGTGTTTTGTCATTATTCAGTGTTCTCATATAACGGCAATGAGAGGGGATCGATTTTGCAACCTTGAGGTTTTTAATCAGCTGCTCTGCCACTGCACCATTTGGGCAGATTCGGCTAAATGTGTAAAATTTGTGTTGATATGGGCACAAGCGGCGTTCGAAGCCGTTTTGATGTTGCGCGCAAAGGTAACATGACTGATAATAAACAAAAACAAGAAAATAAAGAGAAAAGACCACGTGATGCAACCCTTCATCACGGGGAGACAGCGCCAGGGGCCCCTGGCCACGTGCAGTGCTGAGCATGCCATATGAGTTGTACGTCAGCAGCCATTTTATGCAGCGCCCGCCTCTGATCCGGATGTGTACGTGACTCCAACCTCCTCATGGAGGCCAACGGTCTAACGGCTGACGGTGGAGTCATCCGGACGGTACAGGCAGCCACACAGGCAATTTCAGCACACACGCAGCCAACGCTGTCTCAGCAAGATGTTGGATTTCAGCTGTATTTATGGGCCTTCATGACCAAGTACAACTCGATCACGGTTTCCACTCACGGTTCCAATCTGGCTTTTTATTAAATACAGCCTGAATTATTAGAAAGCCTGAATTCTTTTGCACGTCTTATTTTCCTATTTTTGTTTATTTTCAGTCTGTTTTAGCTCTGAAAGAAGAAATGCATGATGGGAAATCAAACGGCTGCATGACGTCATCATACGCTCTTCCGCTGAGGCAATGTGTGGAGCATAAACTCGGCGAGTGTTTTACATCCAGTGTGGACAATTTGTACGCATTCTGCACCACAGATATATTTATATAACTGTAGCTGTAATGGAAAGTGCTGTATGCTGCATATAGTGATGCTCTGTGAACTACTGTAAGTAGAATCATGGGTAATGCCCAGTATGTCCAGGAGGGGGCGCACACGGCCATGTTCTCCATTCAACATATATTTGTTGTTTTTTAAATTAAATTTATTCATTTTAAAATACAACAAAAGAAAAACAATCACAAACGTGACAATACAATATTAAGATATAAAATGAAGGGTGACAGAAAGAATAGTAAATCTTATTATATCTGCCCCATATATCAAACAGTCAATTCAAAACAAAAAAATCATCAACAAGTTACAGAATAAAAATTAAAAAAACTCATATAATTATCGAATTACAAAATAACCGTGAAAAACTAATTCATATATATTTTTGTAATAAATGGGTTTTGATCAAATTCTTAAATCAGAGTCAGAGTCAGAGTCAGAGAGTCTTTATTGTCATTTGCACCGCATGTGGTACATGTGATGAAAACGAGATTATGTACACGAGGTCCCAGTTACATCCAACAACAAATGAAAGAGAAAAACAGTAATAACATCTAGAACTAACTAAGAAAAACATCAACTAGTAATACACTAAGCCTAATATAGTGGGAATAAACAGCAGCACGAACATGAGTTTGTATGAGCAGATGGTCACAGATGAACACAGCAACAAGAAAACAGATCAGCATCAGCATGATGTGATATTTTGCAGTGTTTATTTTTTATTTTATTTTTATTTATTCATGAGTCTAACAGCCTCAGGGTAGAAGCTGTTCCTCAGTCTAGTGGTTCTACACTTGATGCTCCTCAACCTCCGTCCTGAGGGGAGTGGGGCAAAGAGTGAGTGTGCTGGATGAGTGAGGTCTTTCATGATGCAGGTGGCTCTTTTCCTGCATCTGGAGGTGTAAATGTCTGTGATTGTGGGGAGACTGACTCCAACAGACTTCTGTGCAGCCTTCACCACTCTCTGCAGAGCTTTCCTCTCTTCAACTGTGCAGCCTCCATGCCACACGTTGATGCTGGAGCACAGGATGCTCTCCACTGCACACCTGTAGAAGGAGGTGAGAACTGGGCTGCTCAGACCAGCTCGTCTCAGCCGTCTGAGGAAGTAGAGTCTCTGATGACCTTTCTTGATCAGGCTGGTGGTGTTGTTGCTCCAGCTGAGGTTATCATTCATGTGTACACCCAAGTATTTGTAGCTGGAGACCACTTCCACTGCAGACCCACCTATTTTCAGTGGGGCGTGGGTGTGTTTGTTCCTTCTGAAGTCCACAATCATCTCCTTTGTCTTCTTCACATTCATGTGAAGATTATTCTCTTTGCACCAGCTCTCCAGGTGTTCCACCTCCTGTCTGTAGCTGGACTCATCATTGTTTGTGATGCATCCCACCACCGCTGTATCATCTGCAAACTTAACAATATGACAGCCTGGAAGTGTGGCTGTACAATCATATGTGAGCAGAGTGAACAGAAGCTACAACAGCTTTGATTGTTTCATCTACACCTGACTCAAACACAGACATGCAGAGTTTTGTATCAACTTACCTGAATCACAATTGTAAATAGTTTAACGTCGGTGACCCTTACCCAAGGTATGCCTATTAAACCAAGCATTTTTTATATACATGCATAAAAATTTGTATTTTTATCCTTGATAAGGATGAATTTATTATAGCCTAACCCTGACCTTCACTGTAAACATAACTTTTACCCACACTAATCCTAATCTAAACTTATTTCATCCCTTAAACTAACCTTTAAACTAATAATTACATTCCACCAGGCTTTTGAACCAAAGGACTTCTGGTTCTAACATGGTACCTCAACCTCTGTCCCGTGAGTTTCTGTGCAGTTAGTCCAGTTTTTTTTACCATGATGAAACAGCACACACATATCTCTTATCACTAGTTTGAGCAGGAGAGACAAACAGATCAATAGGTAGTACTTGCAGCAGTAAAGTGGAGGACTTACAGTCAAAAACGTAGGAAAAGATGTCAGTCGAAGGAAAGATTTATCAAGATTTAACCACAGATGTGGATTTTCACCGCCAAACATTTGGACAAGGTAAACTTTACAAGAAACTCCTCCTTTTATAGAATAACTTTTTTTAAATTTCCCTCTATTTCTGACTTTTTTCTCTTTATTAAAACGTTGCACAAGTTTTAAATATGTTGAATTTGAACACGTTTAATTTAAACCTGCTAATCCATCCGTGACCTGTCAGAGGGTAAAAATGTCACAGTAAAAACTCATTATTTTGTAAAATACTTTCTAAAGACGGAGTTATCTTTGAAGATTAACACTAATGGGAACATTTCGAAGGTCTGCATGCAGGCAGAGCTGGATTTGTCTTTCAACACCGACGACTGGTTATACTGAGCCTGGGCCTGCTCAACGCCGCGCTGCTGATATCTGCTGCTGTCGTCGGGATTTACTGTGAGTATGAGAGTTTATACATACACTGTTAGTTTAGTCATTCTAAGTTTATGTATAGCCAATGATTAGTGAAACATAAAACTGACATTCATATTTTTGTTACGCTCTTTAAAGCCCTTTATGTTAATTGGAATTTTATAAGCTTGAGTTGACTGGTTTCAGTGTGAAAATAGTTTTTCTGTGCACCAAGGCAGGACAAACCAGAACAAAATGAAAATTAATTTAATTTTTATAGCAAAGTATGTTGCAGTATTCAAAAAATTGTGGGGCTATATAGCTGTTCCTTAAGAAGGAAGTATTTGGTGATCATTTCTCCATAAAGCTCATTGAAATTTGTGATGTAATATTATTCTTTAAATAAAATGTTCAGTTTTAAGACACATCATGTTTATGTGTCCACCCCACACCCCACATGCTGCTTTTAGTGTCACTGCACACATTTGAAACCAAACTTAGACAAAGTAAACTTCTTGTTTTTAATCATACACACAACCAACAAGTATATTAATATAATCTAAGCTTTCACTCTGAACCGTTTTCTTATTTTCATTTATCATAGCTTTAACTGGACATTTACAAATAAGAATTTTCTGAAGAAGTGTGTAGTTTTACCTTTAGGGTAAGCAGAGTGTGCCAATTAAAAGAAGAAAGCTAAGACAGAAGTTTATTTATCCGCAGGAAAATATTGTGCAAATATTACTATTACTGTATGTGCAAATTGAAATATCTTTAAAACCATATATTTTTGTGTCTATATTGCGTATTTGAGATTTTAGATTAGTTTTGTTAGTTACAAATAACTTAAATCGGCGTCCTGTTGGTCACATTAAAGTGTAAAAGACATATGACAGTGGCACAGTTGGTAAAGCTGTTGCCTCTCAGCAAGAAGGTTGCCGGATCGAATCCTGGCCAGGGGGCCTTTCTGGGTGGAGTTTGCATGTTCTCTCCATGAATGCATATTTTCTCCAGGTACTCCAGTTTCCTCCCACAGACTAAAAACATGCATGTTACAGTGTTATGAATAATGAGTAAATGAATATTTTCTCCATAAAATTGTAAGNCTGGGTACTCCAGTTTCCTCCCACAGACTAAAAACATGCATGTTAGGCTGATTGGTAACTCTAAATTGTCTCTAGGTGTGAGGGAGTGAATGGTTGTTTGTCTCAGTGTGTCCCTGTGATGGACTGGAGACCTGTCCAGAGTGTCCCCCGCCTCTCGCACAGTGATAGCTGGATATGGGCACCAGTGACTTCTGCGGCCTGAAAAGGAAGAAGCAGGTAAAGATGATGGATATATAAAGGTGTACACAAGCATCATGGCAGCAGTCAAGATAGTGGACACAAGTATCGTGCTGATGTGCATTTATTATAGTCTGTCCAAAATGATTTGAAGACTAAATCAAATGAAACAAATATCTGAATTTAAATTTTATCAAATATGAGGTAAAAGGCATAAATCAACATTTTACTCCTCAAAACCAACAGCAAATAAATAAATACATTTTTTTAAATCGTAGTTGAACAGATTTTTCAGAAATAAGTATTGTTTAGTATTTGTTGCCAAAAATAAACCTATTGTCACATTTATGTGCTAAATGATGGCGATGCATTTTCCCTTCATATATTGGATGCTTAAACAACCTGGATCCAGTCCATGGACCAAAGAAGTTCACCACAAACCAGAAAACCTTCTTATCATTGTATCATTAAATGGTTAACATGTGTTTGAAGTAGCTTTAAAGCTGCAGGCTGTAAGTTTTCTAAAAATATATTTTTAACATATTTCTTCACTCTGTCACTATCTCCTGACAGACTGATGTTAGACAAGTAATCTCTGAAAAAACCTATAGTCCCCTTGCTTCTCCAGCCAGGTGTTACTAAAAGCATTTCTAAAAACCCACAGTGACCCGCCATTAACCAGCCAATAAAAACAGAGCTTCTCACTTCTCACGCTCCTAACCCACGCCCCCGCCTGTCCCAGCCCCAGCGGCCGCGCACGTTCTCGTTCAAAAGATTGCAAAGCGATGCAAAACTGTTTTCAAAGGTGGGCGCCAGACCGCCAGGGAGCGCTAATGCGCTAATCCGCTTATAGCGTACCTAAACAATTTGTTAGCTTTACAGCGGATTGACTAACTTTTATAATTCATAAGCGGATTTGCGCTATTTTTATTTAAAATGCAGTATCGCTAATAACTAATTATCTATCAGTAAAAACGAAAAAACTTATTTACGGGCTGCTAACAGACCATATCCTGTCAGCGCCGGATGTGGTCCGTGACAAAAAAGCGTCCCTCAGTCCCGCTGCAGCAGGTGTACTGGTGTACAGAGTAGTCCCCGAATTACGAGCGCTCTGATCTACGAGGTTCCAGACTTACGAGCTGGCGAATTTTTGGAAAAAACGCAAAAAATACTGAGTTTTCATGTGTTTTTTCACCACAGTTAGTTAGTTAAACATATGGACACACGTTTCCGATCATTTTTATGCACTCATAAGCAGTTTTTGGATGAAAATAGAGTGTTTGTAGTCGCGCTAGCGAAACCGTTCCAATTTACGAGCGAAATTCCGGATTTACGAGAGACATGGCGGCCGTTCCAAATTACGAGATTTCCGGTTTACGAGCGCCTCGTTGTAACGGATCTTGCTCGTAAATCGGGGACTACCTGTACTTGGTATCCTTCAAGACCGAGGCTTTCCCAAAATGCATTGCGTTTACACTGCGCGTGCGTATTGAGGGAAAATTTTGGATGATGTTATGGCGGACGAAGCGACGGAATACACTTTTAAAAGTAAGTTACGTTAAAATGTGGGATTAAAAAATTAAAAGCCTAAAGCGGTTATGATTTTAAGCAGATGATAGGCTTTTGTCATTTGCGTAGACATTTTTTTGTATTATTTTTTGTCGGAGATTAGCTCGTACAATGGGTCCCATAAAATTTTCGCCACTAAGCTAATTTTACTTTTTATTTTTTACTATTAAATTTTACTTTTTAATTTTACTATTTATTTTTTAAGGGAGCAAGGAGTAGACCGAAGCTTTTATTAAGCTTTTATTAAGCTTTTATTATTAAACCGTCCACACTTGTTCATTCAGAAAACCTTTATGCACGATTATGGCCGCTTATTTTCACGTATTTAACCTGTACAAATGAGTAGATATGGCTACAAAAACGCAAAGTAGAAGTGTTTATCCCTGCTGAGGAAAGTGACCAGCTCTTAATTAGACCTGTGAGTTAATAATTAAGCTTTTATTAAGCTTCAGATTGAAAACAGCCACCTTTTCACGAGTGCAAAACAAATCTGCAGCTGTGTTATGGAGGTACAAGACTGAATCAATTTATTCATCTTATGCTTCTGACTGAGTACAGTTTCATTAACCTTCATACTGTACAGAACCTGTGATCTTAATGAAGTACTGTACAGCTCTTCTTGTGTTGTGCGGTGGAAACTACAGTTTTTCTAAGACATGTACAGTTTCATTAACCTTCATACTGTACAGAACCTGTGATCTTAATGAAGTACTGTAGATAAAGGAGCAGGTGTGGCCTTTCAGAAAAGTTGGTCAGAGCTCTGATTGTGCTTCTGCTGTTGGGGTGTGTGGTAAGAAATCACATTATCATGATCTGGTGGTTTTAAAAACTCAAATGTATCTCTCCTAATGTGTTGTTTGGATGTTGCAGTGTGATCACACACAAGATTTGAAGGTGTGTTCTACATCCAGCTGCACGTGGGTGTGACGACGTGTCAGGTATTGTTTTTTATATAATGTATTAATGACTAATGAAATGAATTGTATATGGAACTGTCAAGATTAATTGAAGTTTGTCTTTATAGTTTCATATGTACTGTTTCCTGCTGTCCTTTTTGAGTTGAGTTTAATGAATTGTTTTTGGTCTGCCCGGCCTTGCATGGCCTGTAGAGCAAAACATCTGGGAGTGTGTCTTGTAAGGGTGGACCAACCACTTTATTTTTGTTTTGTTTGTCCTTATTTAGCCGTCCACCTAGGTGACACCAGATGTAGCTTATAGCCACAAGCCTTCACGTCCTGGAAAAGGTGGCTGTTTTCAATCTGAAGCTTAATAAAAGCATAAACTCGGCGAGTGTTTTACATCCAGTGTGGACAATTTATACTCATTCTACACCACAGATATACTGTATTCATATATACATAGCTGTAATGGAAAGTGCTATACAGTATGCTGCATATAGTAATGCTCTGTAAGTAGAATCATGGGTAATGAGGCTAGCCTGTACAGTATAAATAAAGGTTGAATGAATGAATGAATGAATAATGCCCAGTATGTCCAGGAGGGGTCGCACACGGCCATGTTCTCAATTCTACATACACAGTGTCTGTGTCGTTTCTCACTTTTCTTCCCCCTTTTAATGCAATTACAGTATTGTATATATAAATATATATTTTATTGCCTTGCTAAATATGTTTAACTCAGTTTTACTGATTCATAATGTGGTGTTGTATAAATGAGCTCAAAGTTTTGATTTGATTTGATGTTTATTCATTCATTTTAATAGAACAATACAAGACAGTTTCATCAGATACAAGAATACAAGTAGGATAAAATGAAGGGAGCAGAAAGAAGATGAAATCTTAAAGTAGCCTTTTAATACTTTTTTTTAAATATAACTAGAAAAAAACACGTGTAAAATCATACACATTTGTTATGGATAATCATTTAAAATCTCTAAATATAATAACAGTGTTCATTAATAAAATATTGCCAAACAAATTGGAGATTGTCTTGTTTCAGAGAACAGATGACCTTTAACCTCTGTAAATTTTTAACATTTGGACTTGGTTTTCTGTGTGTGATGTTACACACACACACACACACACACACACACAACACAGGGCAATGTCCTGACAGTTTCTGCTGGAAAGTCTCGTTTCATGTTAATGGTCAGAAATGGAGGACAAAGAAAACCCAGCTGGCTCTTATAAGCAGCTAACCAGTCAGGAAGACGCCACCGATGATGAACTTCCTCTTCATTCAAACCAAGAACAGGAACAGCAACAAGGTACTGAAACCCCCGGTGAAATATTAATAATGAACACTCAGATTCTAAAACTGTTCATTTATTGCTTTGCTGTAAGTTGCTGAATCACGTTGTGAATAAAATCAGCATTATGTGAAAATGGGTTGCTAAACTTCTGTAAATAAGTAGATCATTATGTATTGTTTTCATACTTCTGATATGGATTAGTAAATGTTCTGTGCAGTGACCCTGTCCACCCTGAGACCTGAATCCAGTCTGAGTTACTACAAACCGCTCGCCGTCAGCCTGGCGGTGCTTGCTGTTGTTCTGTTAGCAGTTAATATCGGCCTGGGAGTCTACTGTAAGTTATTTAACAC
>JBBPBX010015328.1:5127-39311 GCA_038048925.1 Garcialebias charrua | reverse complement strand
AGTCCAATTCACTACCTCTAGACCAGGGGTGTCAGAGTCAAATACACCAAGGGCCAAAAAAAAAAATTGCTACAAGCCAAGGGCCGGACTGGTTCAATGTTCATATTGAAATGATTTCACATAGCCTATTGAACCAAGACCTAACAGACTGTCTATTATTTAAGGATTAAATTAATAAAACAACATTTTCTTATGGATCTGTCAGTAATTTCAAGTGAAAACATTTTTTAACAGGCAAACAGCAAAAAATTAAATTGTTTAAAAAAAAAATATATATATATATATGTTTCTTAATATCAAGATAAATGCATAAATAAAAGTGCATGCATTATAAACTGAAAATGCATTATTGTGCAGCTCTATGATCCTTCTGATCACCACTTTCAAATAGGAAAATAAGAAAATAAATCAAATCAGTTGTATTCTTTCTCATGGCTCTGTCCCCGAGTCCATTCAACTGAAAAGTAAATATAAATAAATAAAATAAAATACATAAATCTATGGCACACAGCCAAAACAATACTTCCTTCAAAGAAAAATCACGTCTTGTAGAAACAAATGTAAAAATTTAACTGAATTAAAAACTGAAAATTTGTTACAGCTCTGTGATGCTCACTTATCTGAGGCTGATACTTGGAGGTGCCTCATCTTTTGTACAAGTTCATCAATGTTTGGGGTTAGGCTCTGAGCTGAGGAAATCCTCAGGATTGATTACCTCCATGAACATGTAGTCTGCCTCCCACCTGGCTTGAAACCCCTGTTCTCTGTGTCCACCTTACGTTTAGCCATTTTTGAGGAGGGGTGCAAATGTAGCTGAAAGTTGATCTCTGCTCTGACTGCTGATGAATAATGAAGCCACTTGTGCAAGCTGAAGTGACTGCACGAGCTACCTGCCTAAATAAAGGTTGAATGATTAGGCATACAGCTGTCTTGTGACTTTTTATTAATATACTGTACTTTTTTATGATTGTTTACTGTTGGCTGCAAGTATGAAGCTGTGAAATCCTTCATTTTCTACAGCTGATAGCTGTTGGTCATTAATTATGATGAAGTTCAGCAACTTCTCTGTTGAGCTCCAAGCTTCAGCTGTGTGTTTTTATTGTTCAGTCTGGGAGTATTGTCGCTCCTACGAGATTATCAGGTCGGTGTAGACGCGGTTGAACAAGAAAAAAAACACAGCTGAAGACATGGAGCTCGAATGAGGGACAGGCTGAATGATCCGAGACCGGGACGCGCGGCTGGCTCGTACTGCTCGGTTCAGCGAGAGTGTCATCCCGCTGAACTAACTTGAGCGCGGTTTAAAGTGGCGCTATGACTCTGCAGACATTGCACGTTGCTGTCTTATGGTATTTAGTGTAAAATACATCCACACAGCGGACATGTTACGATGAACAGTTGGCTAACTGTTAGCTAAAATGTTACTCACCGAGTCTGCACGTTGGAGCTGCTGGCTGCAAACTATGGAATGGATTTCCTGAATTTGAGGCGGGTCTCATTACTCTGGGTTCATGAGACACGACTCCGTTCCGAAAATCCATTCCATAGTTTGATCGACTCCGTGCCGTGTACAAAACACCAGCGGGCGGCTGTGGCTTGCGGGCCGGATCTAATAGTTATTAAATATCATCCAGGGGGCCATAAATAATTGCTTCGCGGGCCGGATGTGGCCCGCGGGCCGGCACTTTGACATATGTGCTCTAGACCAACCAGGCAGTTATGCAAAAAGCAGTCTTTCATCCTATAAGAAACAATCACAACCACCTACATTTAGAACGCTGAAGTTTTGATTAGATTTTGATGAAGTGAAAGGTATTCTTAAAATAAATAAGTTGCTAATCTGAAAATATATCGATCAGTGGTGCTTGATGGTACAGACTGTCGTCCCGCGAGTAAGTGTGTGTGTGTGCACAGTTTTCTGCCGGCTGCGCGTTGGGAGCGATATTACACTAAAAATTGAACTAAAACGTAAAAATAACAATTATAAAGTATTATTATGTCGATGTATATATCTAGTTTCACCCCGATTTCTCCGAAACAAAAGGCTTTAAATAAAAAGGGGGAAAAAAAAGATGCCGTTGACAGGATGCGATCTCTGGTCTCCTGCGTGCCGCTCAAGTGTCGTAACCGCTCAACCAAACTGACAGTTGTGCAATAGTAGTCCTTCATCATATAAGAAACAAGTCCAAACCGCGAGAGTGTGTGTGCACAGTTTCAACGAGACAGAGTTCATTCAAACAAGGTAATAAAACATTCTGGTTTTACTCGAGATGTGCTGCATGGCTGGAGCAGGGCAAACCCCTAGCCCCCCGGGGGCTAAATAAATGAATAAATGACCGCCAGGTCAGCTCCTAAACCGCTAGGCAACCGTGACATCTTTTATACTCAAGTGGGTGGAGCATCACCAGGGGTTGCTAGGTGAGGGGCTGGACTCAGGTTTGAGGTGATTGGCTACGGTTTGTGACGTCACAAACCGCAGGAAGTGTGAAACGAAGCGTTTTTAATCACAGACAAATAAATCTACTTAGAGTAAATAAACCACTGGGTGCATTTTTTTGGCACAAGGACTGTTTTTTTATGAAGTAAATACCCAAAGTTGAGTAAAAAAACATTAAAAAGTGAATTTTGCATGTGTGGTCCCCTTTTAAAAAAATAATTGTCTGTTCAGTGCCCTGAGATTGCTTCTTTTGTGAATTGACGCTATATAAATAAACTGAATTGAATTGAATCTTAGAACATCTTTAATCAGCAAACACAACAGTTTAGGTCAAAATACCATAATTTTAAAGCCACGGTACTGTACTATAGTTCATTATTTCTTATCTGGCAACCCGACTGACATGAAAACTACAGCATTTTTCATGTAAACCAGCTTGTTTTTTGTTTATTACCCCCAAAAAACATTGAAAAGTCACTAATGTTTCCACAGGTTGTTTTTGTGTAAACGGGGCCTTATAGTAGGTAGATTACTTTGATTTGATCATTTCAAAAATAGCTCGCATGCTGAAAAAGTCTGAACACCCCTGGTATAGATCAAGTAGAGTGCTGTATGAATGGGTAAATGGGGGCACATTTGTTGTGTAAGCGCTTTGAGTATCTTGATATTATAGAAAGGTGCTATACAAGTACATACCATTTACCGTTTTACCTCTGTGGATCTATGTGTGTTTTTGCTATGTCCTTTGCTTGTTTTGTTTTTGCTGTACAGCACTTCGCTTGGCCTTGCTGCTGTTTATAAGTGCTTTATCAACAAAGTGGTATGGTATTTTGGTATTTGCAGTACCTGTATTTTTCCTTTGCGTTTATTGTGTTAGTTGTATGTTTTTTTTCCCTCTGTCTATTTTATTTGATTGCAGAAGTTTTCTTTTGCAGCAATTTTCTGTTTCTTTTTGTATGTGTGTGTGTGTGTGTGTGTGTGTGTGCGTGCACGCGCGCGTGTGTGTGTGTGCGCATGTGTGAGTGTATGTTTGTGCATTTTTTGACTTTTCATCATTCACGTGTTTGCAGCATGTTTAGCCATTTGTGGTACCTGTCGGCTACTGTAAGAAAGAGTTTTAGGGGATTGATGTGAAAATATCACTCCATTTCATTAAAAAATAAAAAATACAAAAAACAAATCTTTTGACTTCCCATGCAAGTATTTCCTACAATTATGGACTCCATAGTATGAAAAACATGCATTACAAATCCACATGTGATGGGAAACTAAAGAAAACAAAAGGACGGATACGTCTCTTGCAATATTTCTTTATCTCGCACTGCTTGCGATTCAGAATTTTCATTTTGGTTATCCAAATATTTTATTTGTTTTAAGCTCTGTTTTAATTATTTACCTAGACTATTTGGAAAGTAAATTAAATGAAAGCATCATATTCAGTTTAAAACACAAACATAAAAAAATTGCATATTCTCTTGATTAGTAAGTGCATGAAGGACTCTTGCAAGTTTCAACGATTTATTAGTCTGTCAAGGTCAGTCACTGTATAAAGTACTGGAAGGTCACTGCTAGAGCTGTGTCCGTTTAGATGTTTAATTAGTTTACAATTAGGTCTGATGGAAATGGGGACCCTTGGCGCACTCGGAGCAGAATTTGTGTGGGGAAAACATCAAATACCTTGATTTTTTTGGCGGTTGTATATATGTGAATATAATGTATTTCGAAAATAAGCTAAACATAATGAGGATTTTTTTTTTAAACTCAAGCGAAACATGAAATCACTGGTCTTTAGGAAATAGCACACATATACATAAATACAGAAAAAAAAATACTTTGGGTGAAGTGTCTCTTTCAGTTTCTCAGCACTAAATGCAAACACACTCCCTCACTTCCACACACACCTCATTGGCATGCCTATATGCTTGCACATGTCCTGTCAGATCCAAGAAGGCATTTTTAAACACTAACAAGACTTTCATTCACGTTGGCCTCACGCCAGCCTAAAACACACATATGCATGCACACACAGAGAGGCTTCATCCACGAACTAAAACTTGCAAATTATTACTACATAATGAACCCACACACATACACACACCGTGAGCACACTGACATGCACACAATCTGGTCTATACCCAAAGTTCTTCAATTACACAGGAATATTTTCATAGAAAATTCCCAAACACTCCAGGTGACTGACCCCCCGATGCTGAAAAAATACACACTTCCCTCGCACACTCTGACACACATTTCCGTCAGCCAGATGAAGTTGCCTTTCAAAGTGACCGCACAATCAACAGCAGCACAGTTCTGGACAAGAACTTGCCACATCTTTTCGATTTTTATTTTTTTTGTCTGGTGTCAGATCTCAATGTAGTCCGTGTTAAATTGGTTGAATGGATTTATGTGCATTCAGGGATGACTTTATACGTCTGTAGATGAAATGGAATGTTTATCTTGCAGGCGGCGTTGGTTCATTGGTGGTATTTTTGATTCACAGCACCAAGTGCTTACTAATGCCACATCTAGTATGCATCCAATATGATAGCTTGCTTTCATTTTTTATCGTGCAACCACACAAACGTAAACATACACAATCAAACATAAGCTTGTGTTCACGTTTTATTCAAGATTTGCGATTAGAAGCAGAATATTTGTATCAATTTTATAAGCTAGTAGTGTACTGTACAGATAAAACTAACTTAGTAATTGTGTGAATGTTTATGAAGCATTCACACAATTGTGATATGCTGGTGAAGATTCTCAGTCATCCAGGACATGATAAAATCAAAAAAGCGTTCAATACAGAAACAACTGGACTTACAAATAAAGTCCAGTTGTTTCTGTATTGATCACAATTGTGATCCATTTTTCTTCCGTATGTTTTTTTGCATCTTTCTCATTCCATACTTCTTGTGTTATTTCAACAAATCATAAATCAAAAACATTCAGCTCTTTCAGGACAATGCTGTTATGACTTTTGGTATTGGTGCAACTTTAGCTTTTGGAAAGATATGAGTGCACACATAATTCTCCAGCTCCCCGGGCGCTTTCTGGCTGCTCACTGCACCACCTGGTTGTGGTTGGGTTAAATGCAGAGACGAATTTTGTCTGTGTATGGGAAACATACACAGATGACAGACAAAGACATTATTATTATTATTATTATTATTATTATTATTATTATTATTTAGCCTTTTCTGACTTTTTTTTTTACCTCATAGAAAATTAAATGATCTCATTTTACATCATTCAGATCTTTAGATCTGTTTACAACCCTTTACTGCTCCTTTCACATTTTCTTCTGGTTTTATTTTATTTATTTATTTTTATTTTTTATCTATTTTTTATTTATAATTTTTATTAATTTATTTACTAAAGACCAGTTATTTGTTTGTTATGGTTTAGCTTCTTTCAGCTTCCTTGTGCAAATTTAAACTTTTTTTCACCTACTTTCAGCTGTTTGTTTTTTCAACTGCTTTGTGCTCCTTTCAGATCTTTTCTGCAAACCAAAACATTTGTGTGCTTCTTCTAACTTATTTTTAATAATTTCAGCTTGTTATATATGGAAGCAGGAATGGCTCATATTTAAAAATTTAAATGGATTAATAGAAATGCTTTTTAGTTTCAAAATAAAGCTGCATGTTTTGACTCATAAATACAATTTAAAATGAATAATCCAAATTTCATTTTCATTTTATTCTTTGAGACTGCTCAATTTGTAAATTAATTAAAATGATCAATAAAACAACGTTTAACATTTAAAAAAGCTAAGCCTGGTCCTGTGGACATTCAAAAAAACAAAAAAAAAACAAAGCAACAACAAACAAAAAAAACTGTAGAAACGTTTCTTCTTTCGTCCGAAAGACTTCCTCAGTCTGAGATGCTGTATTCAGCTCAGTCTTATAAACAGCACCCTCTCACAGTGGATCAGTGTTTTTTGAATGTCCAGAGGACCAGACTTAGCTTTTTTAGATTTTTCTACCTGGATTATTGAGCATGCATCGGGGTTTAACATTTAATTTTCAAAATTTGTCCTAGTAAAAAGTGACCAAAATTCATTTTGAAATGTCAATAGTTATACTCTTTTCTGCTTATTTCTGAAAATGTCAGCCTTTTCTGCTATTCCAGCTACTATTTAGCTGTTTTATGCTCATTTTAGATTTTTCAGCCTACTTCAGCAAAAAATGTGCTCTTGCCACTTCCATCTGCTAATATAGGCTTCTTACAGCCTTTTTAGCTACTTTTCAGCAGCTTTTTTGTTGTTAGTGTTGCTCATTTCAGCTCTTTTTCAGATAAATTCAACTTTTTGTGTTAATTTCTGCTTCTTTCAGCACACGTCACGTTCTTTCTGGTTTCGTCTGCAAATTTCTACCTTTTCAGCTACTTTTTTTAGATTAAAAAAAAAAATTTCAGCTATTGTCTGATTTCAGATAAGTTCACATTTTCCACAATTGTTTCTGCTACTTTCAGGCTAATTAAGCTACGTATGCTAATTTCAGCTTGATATGCTCCTTTCTGATTAATTATGATAATTTTATCAATTTCTGCTATTTCAGCTACTATTTAGCTATTTTTATGTTAATCTTTTAATGTCCAGCTAATTCCACATTTTTAGCTCATTTCAGCTCTTTACGCTTCCTTCTGGTAAGCTTTTGTCTACCTCTCGGCTACTTTTAAGACATTGTCCTTTTGCTAATTCCAGCTTTTTTTTTTTAGCTACTTTCCTATTGTTTTCTCTAATTTCTGAATATTTAAACCAAATTCAGCATGTATGATTTTTCTGCTTCTGCTATTTTAGGCTTGTTCTTCCATTTCACATACATTTCAGCATGTTTTGTTGTTGTTGTTTTGTTTTAGCTACCTGTAATTGCAACTGTTACCTAGCAAGTTCTCCTGCAATAAGCATTCACACTGCACTTTCACAGGAAATACAATTCCTCTAGTTAATAGTATTTCACTATTAAACAAACTAAATAAAGTAAACTTGGATGAGTGTTGAGTTTTTTCTTCCTTAATGTAATTTGATTGTCCAATTAAATATTTGATGCAAGGAAAAATGCATTTAACAATTTTTCTGGACGTTAGGACTTCTCTTCGCTGATAGCATGAGGATCTGAGGATAATGTTAACACCGTTTGTTTACAAGAAAATGCCACAAGCCAAGGCAATTAAGAGCATAATAAGGAAAACAAAGATAATTTAAATCACATTATTTTACAGTACATGCAGAGAGCCTCATTCAGAACTCACACGAGACCACTAATTGCTTTTTTAATTGTTCTTTTTCTCGAACCAATATTGCAGATGCACTTCAGGATTAAGTAAGTTTTCATTCAGTTTTCCATTTCACTATCCTTTGTAAAAAAAAAAAATTCTAGTTAAAAAACAAGATTAAAGCCTACATCATGTTTAGAGCATAATCTGTTTTGAATATTCAGCAATTAAATGGACACGAGAACAACGAGCTGTACTCAGTATAGTTTCAACATCATGGAGAGGAGACCTACATCAGTGCTCAACCTGCCAAAAGCCCACTACAGTAATGTGTTTATAATGAGGAACAAGTGTATTATTACTAATGTCACAATGAATGAGTTTCAAAGTGAATCATCACAGATGTCTGCTCTCCTAATGCACTCGTTTTCTTTTAGCTTCCACAAACGCGCAACAGTTTGTGAAAAAGTATTTGTAACATGGCGGAGTAAACATTTTCTCTTGTTTTGACTGAAGGCACTTATTACAATGCTTGATTCCTTTCTGACACAAAATAATTGAAGCTAGAAACACTCTGTACTGTTTGAAAATAGCTGTTTGTTTATGTAAACTATTTTAATACAGGTTTGTCATTTTTTTAGAAGTAGGGGTTCCATATGGTCCACTTTTCTGTGTTGCTTAAGCCCCATTTAGACTGAAAAACTCTGCTATTCCCTTAAAAAAATCAGACAGAATGTAGATGGTCTTCAAAGTGTCATGGTGAGGTCTGCAGACTTCTTGAAATAATACATTGTACGCCCTGGCTTGCATGAATAAGCATACAGTAGTCCATTGATTAAGATAAGAAAATAAGATAAGATTTAACTTTATTGGTCCCGCAGGAAATTGTTGAAATTGAATTGTGGAAATTATTGCAGATGTTAAATTCCAGACATCACAGTGATAAGTGAAAAACCACAAAGTAGGAACACTATATTTATTTAAGTATTTATATATATTTTAAGGCTTTATATACCCTCCCCACACTCTGTGGGAAGAGTTTCCCTTAAGAGTTCCATTATAAGGAAGGGATCTCTCCCGTTCTTTGAATTTCGGCAGAACACAACGGTCTGAAGCACTGTTGGCTTCTGGGCCGTGTAGTTCTTTTGACTTGCATTATAGTGTACGCTTATTGAAAGAAAACTACAAAATAGCATCGCCTGTCCGAAGTACATTTGGTTTGGTTTATCTGCTAGTGTTAGCTATCTACAATACTGTTGTTTGAATATCTGTAGAAAGCAGCTGCCAAAAGTACTGTTGGATTTTGGGCCCTGCAGTTATTTTGACTTGCATTAAAGTATAGACTTATGCCCCTTTTCCACCGGTCGGCTCGGGTCGGATGTTACGTCATATGTGCGTCGCAGAGACCCCCTTTCATCCTTTCCCACCGGATATTCCGAGCGGAGCCGCGCGAGATTTCCTGAGATTTTCGGGCCGGTTTCATAGGTGTACTGAGGCGAGCTCACCCGCTCCGGAAGTAGGAAGGAGGAGACGAGAGCTGTTTTTACGGAAGCGAGGGACGCGATCACTGCAGGACTTTTACATGATAAACACGGTAAAAACAATTATTATTTTTTAAATTTATAGCAAAGATGGGTCTTCAGCTGAACGTGTCCTTAATAAAATCACGTACTGCTCAAAACTGCACGATTTTAAAAAGTAGGTTCGCCACGAGCAACACGCGGCGCGCGGGCGGCTTTATGTCTTTAAATGTAGCTCAATGAACAGATATAAAATATATTTCATAGCTGACTTTAATAGTACGAGGGCTCCTGAGCTTAACCACGCTTTAATATTGTCACGTATGGTCAAATGTGCTGCATTTAAAGTAGTTTCGCTTTGACTTTTTCCAAAACCTGTGTTTGCACAACGAAAATAAATTATAAAAATTCGAATTTTATTTCAAATAACTCCAACAGGATACATTTCGTATATGAACATGTTGTGATCACACTAGATTTTTTTGAAAAATATCAGCTTTGTGGTTTTTGATAGAATTGATAATATGTGATACAAAGTAGAAAATAATGGACGTAGGTTGACACATTTATGTCTATAAAACATTGAATTTTATTTCAAATAACTCCAACAGGATACATTTCGTATATGAACATGTTGTGATCACACTAGATTTTTTTGAAAAATATCAGCTTTGTGGTTTTTGATAGAATTGATAATATGTGATACAAAGTAGAAAATAATGGACGTAGGTTGACACATTTATGTCTATAAAACATTGAATTTTATTTCAAATAACTCCAACAGGATACATTTCGTATATGAACATGTTGTGATCACACTAGATTTTTTTGAAAAATATCAGCTATGTGGTTTTTGATAGAATTGATAATATGTGATACAAAGTAGAAAATAATGGACGTAGGTTGACACATTTATGTCTATAAAACATTGAATTTTATTTCAAATAACTCCAACAGGATACATTTCGTATATGAACATGTTGTGATCACACTAGATTTTTTTGAAAAATATCAGCTATGTGGTTTTTGATAGAATTGATAATATGTGATACAAAGTCTTTATTGTGTTCTTCTTCTAGTGGTGGCTAGTACTGTAGTAAATAGCTTGAGGAACACTACTGCCACCATGTGGTAAGACGAGTAGGATTCTGGACCCCGCCCACAGAAGGGGTACAAAAAAGCTGTGGAAACAGAACATAGATGTGACCCGACCCGAACTGAGCCGACCTGAGCCGATCCAACCCGAGCCGAGCCGAGCGGTGGAAAAGAGGCATTATTGAAAGAAAACTACAAAATGGTGGCACCTGTCCTAAGTTTTTTTTCTTGTCCTATTGGATGGTTCCCACTCTCATCCACTCTTGTTAACTTTTTATACTGTCCTGTCCTAATTACCAAATATTAAAGTTGACAATCTGTACAATCTTATGTCGAAAAACCGCAACATATGGAGTCCACAAAAGTCTAACCGCGAAGTAGCAAGGCACTACTGTATTTCTGCAGTTGTATCCACTGTCTGTCCACAAGGATAGACATGACTTGGCCGTTGCAAATTTGAAGCAGGACAGTTTGAGCTGATTTAGTACCTGAGCTGTCACCATGATTGTGACAAGGTCATGGAAAGAAAACAGTGAAGACAACGATGCCTGTGGCAATATTAACAGGCTAGCATGGCAAGTATTTCTAGAGCTGCATCCTGACATTTTGACAGAGGGCAGACATGTATTGCATGATGGATGCCTCTTGGAGACAGAACACAGCAGGTACAACTTAGTTGGTGAGTTCTATGAACGCAGCAATGTCATGATTTCTTTCACACTGAAGGACGTTGTCCATATTTATTACGAATCAGTGACATTTTAATAAGAATGCAGTGTGGTCACTATCCTGCGTCAAGGGTGCTTTACCTAAACATAAGGTGTTTTTTTTTTCTGAATTACCAAAAAAGAATAATAATTAAAATAAAATAAAAGATGCATTGATTTTATTTTTTACATCGACTAAAATTAAACTATATAAACTAAACTAGATTTTATTTAGAGTGAAAAAGCAAAGTCCGTCTGTCCACAAAAGTCCTGGGTGAAGCAAAACAGCAAATTGTTGTTATGACAAGTTAGCTGCTGACCCGCGTGTTCCTGGCTGGGACTGTCCATGGCCTTGTCCAGTCTGCTTCAATGTGGGCAGATGATTGATGTGCTGACAACCTCAGTGGCTGTTAATGATAGCAGGTAGTATTTAGCTGCATGGGAAATGAACACATGGACCTCAAGATATTCATCCACTGTTGGCTTTGGTAATCTGCTATGTTGCTGTTTCCAAAAAAGGTGGCATTTAGCGCTACTGCAGCTACTGATGGGTTGGCATGATTAAAATACTAACGGACACATCCTGTAGAATCCAAGAAAATAAGGAAATAAAGTTTAATTTTATGATGGTGTTTACAGACTCAACATTACTGGATGTGGTTGGATGGAACTAACTGTTAGGCCGGAAAAAAAATCCAAGGCTCTGTCTTTAGTTAAGCCTCTGGGAACTTTTTGACTCCTTGAGTTTAAAGCCTTTTTTTTTATTTTATTTCCCAGACCCTTGCTGTGTTCCACTGAGGTTCTAGTACTTTTGGTGAAGTGTGACTGGTGTCAAATCCAGGTTCACTGCAGGGAAACTGTATCAAGTCTACCTCAAAACAGGGATTTGGGCTTCACTTCAGTCAAACTCCGATGCGATCCCCCAGGGTTTTCACCAGATGTGAAACTCTAACCCTGCCTTTATTTATATTTTATCTGTTAAATAGTATGAGTTGGTGAATGCGCTACATCAAGACTGTCTATCACTGGGTATAACACCGTGATGGAAGGTTAAAGGAAAAGAAAGAAAAAACCTTTATTATTGAATTTTAAATAAACTGGTACGTATTATTGAAGCGATCGAATGAACAAAATATCCTTTGAGAAATACAGTCGTGATGTTTTTATGGTCCCTCTTTTTTTTTTTTCATTTAGCACAAACGGTTTTCAGATGGTGAATGTTAGAGTCGAGCACCAACACAAGAATATTGCCTAAAGCTGAAAGTCTTTGACTAATAAAATAAATACAGTTTTTAAAAGACCTAAAATAATTCCTGGTGAATCAAGAAAAGAAAAAAAAAGTTCTCATGGGTTGTGCAGAAATCTCCCTACTTATATCTGGAAATATCAGTCTGAGGCAAAATGGTGGCTTTAGCTATTTATTTATTTATTTATTTATTTATTTATTTATTTATTTATTTATTTATTTAATTTGGCTCAGTTACTGAATCGTATTCATTTATTTATTTCTCTAATTTTCATCAGTTGTCATTGCTTGCAGGGATCATACAGGCAACAATAGCATAATCTTCTGTCTAGTCTGGAAATCCCAACAATTATCATCAAGCCATTATTTTCATATCACAATCACTCCATAAGACTTGCACAAAACATCTAGATAGAAACCAATTTATTTTTACATAAATGAAAAATAATAGTTTTGAATGAAAGTAATTCAAACTTGCAAATAATTAGGATTTAGTTTATTTTATATTACCAGTTGACTGTTTAAACGAATGCTAAATTATAACACAAAATCATAGACAAAAGAACAACACAAAAAATAACTTAGATACCTAGTTTTGAATTGAAAATGGACAATGTCACAGGCACTGCACTTTAAGTTATTTAGCAGGGAATGTGTTGTACCGTATATATTTTTGTATGTACGAATACAGTTGCTAGTCTTGTTAGTCACTTGTCCACTTGTGAGATGCAAAAGTAGCAAGGAAAAAAACAACATTTAAAATTAAAGTCATCTGAATATATCTAAATGTTTTAAATAATGCACAGTAAACTGTCTGCAAATGAGGATTGCTGGCAGTTCAGGTGGTAAAGCCCATCGTCTTTCACCCAGTTTCAAATTATTTTTGCAGAAATGCGGGTATAGTTAGCAAATACAACAAAAATAAATAAATTGTATCTAGTGTGTTAGTAAGAGATATGACAAACTAAGATCATATAAGTAAGTAAACTTTATTTATATAGCACCTTTCACAGAAACAAAATCACAAAGTTCTTTACAAAAAGGTATACACATAATAAAATCATAATAAAATCATAAACTCTCAACATGCTGTACAAAAAGTTTACACATAATAAACTCTAAAATCAATAAGCACAATTAACCATGAGCCTGTTTGAAAAGATAAGTTTTAAGACTTTATTTAAATGCATCATATGATGAATATGTGTTGTATTTATGTAACAGCACAAAATAAATGCTTATGGAATTCCCATAAGCAAGCTAAAATGGCTAATACATCAAAGCCTCACATCATGGCATCCAAAAAAAAAAAACATACATTTACAAAGAACACCCTGAACTCATCACTTAAATACCAAGCAAGTGTCAAGGAGGTCTTTTGGAGCTGTTAACAACAGAAAAGGGCACGTTGTAACCAATTTTTGAAAGAGAGGGGGAAAAAATGTTGTTTTGAAGATGTAAAAATGGAGGAGCACTGTTGACCTTCAGCCTGTTATTACAGCTAATGTCCTCCATTGTCACAAAACGAAAGTGAATTGCAGAACAATAATGGCAAATGTATTATTTTTCCATTGCTATAATCTTGCTAAATGCTAAAAACCCAATGCATTTGTTTTACATTTACCATTCTAGGGTCTCTTTGCAGGGACTGCAAGAAGATACACACAGTCCATTTCAGATATGACCTCTGATAGAATATAAGTGTGGGAGCATCTGATCGTGCCCCGATTCAAAAGAACAGCTCGTGCTCAGACCATAATTCATTCATCCAGACCACTTAGTCTTATTAGTCTACAGCAAAAGATTGATATTTCAAAACCATAAACAAGAAAACAAACAAAGAAGCCTCTGTGGCACCATAACTTAGGCCCAGGCCACTTAACGTTATTGTAAACCAAATATTTAATATTTCAAGCCATAAAGTAAAGTACAAAGACAAGCTCTTTATCCATGGAGAGTGCTATCCATCCTCTTCATCCTCCCTTCGGTCTTTGTCTTTCATAAACAAAAAGACAGAATTCAGTGGTTCTAAATGTCAAATATTATACAAATGTATGTTCACATTGAAGTATGTGATGAATAAGGAAATGAAACTGTTATAGTAAAAAAGCACAATGATTGTAAAATGTATGAGACAGCATTAAGTAGATGAATGAAGAATAAAAGGACAAAAGTGATAAAGGGTGCAGTTTCCAAGTGTGGATAAAGATAAGAGTTGAAAGGCTTTTAAAGGATGAACAAATTCCAACAAAAATGTGACATTGTAGGGTAAAAAAAAGGCAATTAACAAACAACAAAAAGTCAGAGAACGTGAATGTGGAAAAATTAAATTAAATTAACTCAAAATAATTAACATTGGTAAAATGGAAAAGCAGAGAAATTAAGTTATGGGAAGCATGCAGGCAGAAACCCTGAAAAGCTATTTTAATGCAAACAGGAAGTAAAATAAAATATAGAACATCCTGATGCAAGCGGAATAATTCAGGTAGAAAAAAGAAAGTTAAATCCGGTCCTCTGGATGGATTCAAAAATACAATAGTCCCTTACGACTTTGTTGTTCGACTTTTGCATACACTCTCTTTCGTGGTTTTTCATAGTAAGAGTGGACAGGGCACACAAGTGGCTTATTGATGGAAGAGCCATATGAGCGACATGGATTGTTTATTTAAAATAAATTATTTTTAATGATTTATCACCTGCTGCAGCTGTGTGCAACCCACAGGTGCAGAGGGAATCTCCCTCTGCAGCTTGTCATGATCTCCGCTCTCAGCCACCTGCGGCTCTCTGACACACTCACATTTCTCCTCCAGCTGCAGCAGCTTCATTACGGGTTAACTCTTTGATGTTGTGCTTTACTTCTCTCCTCTAAAATTTAACTTTAATAACGGTCTTTTTTTTTTTTTAAAACAATCCATGATTATTTATTTAAAATATCACAGTATTTAAACTTAAATTGTTTAGTTACACAGTAGGAGGGAGATTGTGAATGAAACGTGAACTACTACTGTATGCTTACTTTGCGGCAGTGCTGGGCAGCGTTAATCCAAAAATTTGTTCCGCTATTTCTAAAGCGCTCATTAATTTATTTAGGTCAGCAATTTCAAAAGCACTTATGTCTTAGCAAAGCTAGCGGAAGCTAATGCTAAAGCGCTAACGTGCAAATGGCAAACTACTTTTTTAAATCCAGCAGATTTGACCATTTCGTGAAACGGTTAAGCTCAGAAAAACCTTGTGCTATAAAGTCAGCTAAGAAATATATTTTTTCTCAGCAAAGAAATAATTGTTTTTACCGTGTTTTCTTGTAAAGTCCTTCGCTTCTGTGGCCGGTCGCCATTTTGAGCAGGGCAAATGAGGCGCTGACGCATCGCGTAGGCCCTGAGAAACATCCATAAGTTCGCCCTCCATGTTAAAGACTCTTCGTCTGACTCTTCGAAAACAAGCAATAAGGCTGCAGAGTAAAGGGCGAGGCATAGCTCTGCGCGAGCGCGAGGCCACGCGGTGCCACGCTTGAGCGAGCGCCGCGGCACAAGCCTTTGAACGCTCGCGCGAACGCGCCAAGCTCAAATTTTACGACCGCTCACGCGCGCGCGGTGTCTCTCAATAAACTGCCCTGGTGGCGGACTGTTTTGTGTGACACACAAATGAATTAAATTCCTCTTCTTCATCGCTGATCTGGACTTTTCTTTTGTTTTTTTGCCAAAAGTCAAGTGATCGCTTGAAGCGGTCACCATTCACTTCCTCCTCCGATGAGGAGGAATGAATGAACTTGTTCTCAGACCCGACCTGTCAATCAAATCAGTAGGCTGTCAGCAAATGACCAATCAGCGACCTCAATTTGTCCCGTAGCTAAACGCTCCGCCCTGCTTCTGCTCAAATGACATCAAGTATTTGGAGCGAAAACGTTGGAGCCACAGGCTGCTTCACGCTGTGCTCTGCTGTGAACCCCCCACGCGCAGCGCGTGGCGCGGGACGCGGTCCAGCGCAGAGCTCTGCGCCGGCCTTAACACACTGGCTGCTAACTGCTATAGACAGAGCGCTCTCTCTAGCTCCCCTTAGGGCGGGGACCGCTTTTTTTCACGGACCACATCCGGCGCTGACCGGATATGGTCCGTGAGCAGTCGTCCGGTTGATTTAAGAGCCCGTAAATAAGTTTTTTTTTTCGTTTTTACTGATAGATAATTAGTTATTAGCGGTACTGCATTTTAAATAAAAATAGCGCAAATCCGCTTATGAATTATAAAAGTTAGTCAATCCGCTATAGCGCTAACAAATTGTTTAGGTCCGCTAGTAGCGGATTAGCGCTTTTGCGCTCCCTAGCAGTCTGGTGCCCAACACTGCTTTGCGGTTTTTCACATCGCGGGGGGCGTGGTCCCCTAAACCCTGTGATAAACGAGGGACTACTGTAAAAACAAAACAAACAAACAACAACAACAAAAACTTGCTGCAGCCGTATGTCCCACTGCATTCTCTGAGGTGAGCGGACCAGTTGCTTCTCACAGTTCAAGGAACCCCATCTTAAGTGCGGCGGTGACAGGGCCTTCTCTGTCGCAGGCCCAAATCTATGGAATGAGTTACCTCTGCTTGTCAGGCAGGCCCCCTCCCTCACAGTTTTTTAAATCCCACTTAAAACCCTTTACTATTCCCTGGCTTTCAACACTATGATCTATGTTGAACCTGTATGCATCGCACTGTGCTAGTCATTATGTTATTATCTGCTATTACTGTATTTTGTTTCTATATTTTTGAATTTACATTATATGCTGCTGTGTGCTTTGCCTGTTTGTTTCTGTTTGTACAGCACTTCGGTTGTCCCTGTTGCTGTTCAAAGTGCTTCATAAATAAAATGGTATGGTATGGTAAGGGGCCGAGATGGTGTAGAGGCAGGGCAGCCGGCTCAGGACCGGAAGGTCCCGGGTTCGATCCCCGGTCACTGCATACCTCGTTGTGTCCCTGGGCAAGACACTTAACCCCGAGTTGCTCCCGGTAGGACTTGCACCGCCTTGCAAGGCAGGCTACCACTACCGGTGTTGTATGAATGGGTGTATGAATGGGTGGATGGCTGGTACTGTGAAGCGCTTTGGGGCCCCTCATAGGGGGCTGGAAAGCGCTATACAGGTAGTCCCCGACTTACGAGCGCTCTGACCTACGAGCGTCCGGACTTACGAGCTGGCGAACGAGCAGTAAATTTGTAAAAAATACAGCACTTTTTTGTGTTTTTAGATGAAAGTGTGTTAGCTAACCGTTTGGAAACACGTTTCCGACCATGTTTATGAACTAATATGAACGTTTTTGATGAAAAACGAGTGTTCGTAGTAGCGCTAGCATAAATGTTCCAACTTACGAGCGAAAATCCGGACTTACGAGAACACGTGCTTCGTGTTCCAACTTACGAATTTTCGTGTTACGAGCAACTCGCAGGAACGGAACTCGCTCGTAAGTCGGGGACTACCTGTATAAGTAGCTCCATTTACCATAAAATACAGAACACTAGCATGTATTTGCAAACTTATATAGAAGACAGGTGCTGCTGATTTTAACCTGATTTGTTTAAGCTAGTAGACATCAGATTTTTTTAATTACCTTTTTATGGTTTTGCTGTTTTTATAAAGACAAAATACAATTGATGGTGCACAATGTAATTTTTAAGTTTTTAAGTTTTTTTTTTTTTACAGCTGTAAGACCATAATTTCTTACCATAAAACGACCTTCTAAAACAAATGGTTAGTTTAGATTTAAGCAGTTGTTTGTATGTTTTTTGGATATGATTGGCTTTAATTTTCAGTTGCAGACGGTATACTAAAGATAGGGCAGTGTGTTGTTATGCAAACACCAAACACAGACACACACACACACAGAGACTGGATCTTATTTACCTCTCTACGCTTCGCTTGCATTTGACAGAAATCCCCATAATTAGTTTGGCTGAGGCTCCACCGCTGTTTTTAATGGAGTGAAAGTATTTCAGCGCATCAGCATAAAGGTTTCGAAAAGTTCATCCAACTACTCAATACCTCAAAGCCCCAACTTTGTGTGCATGTTCAAAAATGTGTGTGTTTATATGATTGCAGTTTTGTCTTGGAGATAATGACTTATTGATCTGATGACTTTCAGCATCATCTGTTGGTCAGTGTGTGGCATCTCTTCTTCTTCTTCTGTTTGCTTCTTTAGGCTCACGTTTCTCTGCTCCTCATTCTGATCATCACTCAGTTTTGTCTTGGCTCCTTGCCTTTATTAGTGGTTGTGAAATCCAAAAGACATCAATCTGTTTGGGGGATTTATCAAATAAGTGTACAGTAGTGCCTCGCTACTTTGCAGTTAGTTTTTCGCAGACTCGCTCTATCGCGGTCTTTCAAAATAAGATGACTCACAATTGGCTGATTGATGGATGAGCCACACGATAGACATTCAATTTTTATCTAAAATAAAATTATTTAAAATGATTTAGCACCTATGTGTGCAGCCCACAGCTTGCAAGAAAAGCTTCCTCCTGCAGCGTGTCATATCTCCACTCTGCAGCGGAAAAGTGGGCGTGGCAGAGAGAGAGAGACTGGCTTATGACAAAGTGCAGCNAGCCTCCAGCACTTTAACGCTGTCTATGGGGCGCAGCAACCCCAAAGCTGAAACAGCTGGGAAGCCCAGTAATGGAGTAGACAGTCTCTGCATGACATACACTGGCTGTGTTGCAGTTTTGTCTTCGTATTTCATGAGAGCGTTGAACTGACCTTTCACTTGCAGGGCTTCACCACCTGGACCACACAAGGGCTTGTCTGCTTTGGTAAGTGGGCCATGTGTGTCTTTCGAGTAGGTGGCTGTTGGTATCACAGTCACATCTGCTCCCGTGTCCAGCTTGAATGTGATGTTTTTGCCGTTGATTTCCAGCGTTTTTTTCCAGTTGTTGGGGCGTTCTCCTGCTGATACTGCTCCCAAAAACAGTTTGTCGTCCTCCCGTGCGACGTCCTCATCCATCTGGACTGCTCCCACTCTGGCTGATCTGCACACAGCTGCAAAATGTCCCTTCTTTCGGCATTTCCTGCACTCTGCGTCTCGTGCTGCACAGTTCACTTTGTTATGTGCAGGTGATTTACCACAGCGTCCACAGTACTTGTATCCTTTTTGGATTTCACTCTGTCTGTCTGTTTCGTGTGGTTTATGTGCTCGGTTGTCGCTGAAAGTTCTTTTCTTGAAATTTAATAAGTCCACATTAGCATGCTGTGTTGCTCCCGTCGTCTCTCTCACGATCGGTTGTTGTTTCTTAATCTCTTCATGTCGTCTTATTTGTTGCACCGCCTTTTCTAACGTTAGTTCACTGTCCATCTGCAGTTTCTCCGACAGGCCCTGGTGCTGTATGCCCGCCACCAACCTGTCTCTTATCATCTCATCTTGCAGTGGTCCATACTGGCAGTTTTCTGCTAACTTATAGACTGCGCCTATGAAGGATTCAGCTGATTCACCAGCGTCTTGGTTTCTTTTGTTAAAACGTGCCCGCTCATATATGACGTTGTATTTGCCAATAAAGTGTCTGTCAAAAGCTTCTTTTACACTCTTGTATTTCTTAAGCTCATCCTGACTCAATCCCAGTGTTCCTAAAATGTCATCCGCTTTATCGCCCATCGTGTAAACTAATGAGTTCACTTGATAGCTTTCGTCTTTACCGTCCAATCCGGCTGCTATCCGAAACCTTTCGAAGCGGCGAATCCAGTTGGGCCATGACGAATAATCACTGAAATCCAAGTTTTCAGGTGGGTTGATCGAGAACAGGGAATCCATCCTCTGTTCGTCGTGTCCGCTATTACATTTAACACACACACACACACACACACACACACACACACACACACACACACACACACACACATATCCTGCTAATGAATTTTTAATGAACTTTAGTTCACCATTAAATCTCTGATGAACCAGATTCTACAAAAAACCTCTATATTTAAAAGGTTTAGGTTTTCTTCATCATTTGATGCATTTGCACTCATTGTGTCTACTTTTATTGTTCAGTTTAGATGTGTGGTTTTGTTTCTTGTTTACAGATACATTTTTTTAAATTATCTTTAGCATTGCTTTAATGTTTAATTCTTGTTTTGTGATTTGTACATCTGTGGGTTAGAATAAAGTAAAAGCTGTAATTCTTCTTTAAACATGTTCGAGGCAAATATTCCTGAGAGATCCAATAATTTTGTGTCTTTTTATGATTTTTCAACTAAGTTAACTTTAACAGATTCTTTAATAGTCATTAAAGTGAAAACAGGATTTTATGATAAAGCACAATTTTTTTTTTCATTGATAAAAAATATACAGGTATACTGTATATTGCATAAAATGTTTTTTTTGTTTTTTTTTAGGATAGAAAGAAAGGAAAGACAGAAAGTAAGACTACAAAACACAGCAATTATCCACAAAAAGAGCACAAGGCAAACACACCCGACCACCGTCTGCAATCCTGCAGAGTACATAACAGAACACAGCAACAAAACACATATGTATAAAAGAGACATAACATTCATGACTTTGCAGTAGATTTCTATAAATATATATACCATTCATCCATCCATCCATCCATCCATTTTCGTCCGCTTATCCGGGGTCGGGTTGCGGGGGTAGCAGCCTAAGTAGGGAGGCCCAGACTTCCCTCTCCCCAGCCACTTGGAGCAGCTCCTCTGGGGGAATCCCAAGGCGTTCCCAGGCCAGCCGAGAAACATAGTCCCTCCAGCGTGTCCTGGGTCTTCCTCTGGGTCTCCTCCCGGTGGGACATGCCCGGAACACCTCACCAGGGAGGCGTCCAGGAGGCATCCTAACCAGATGCCCGAGCCACCTCAACTGGCTCCTCTCGATGTGGAGAAGCAGCGGCTCTACTCCGAGTCCCTCCCGGATGACTGAGCTTCTCACCCTATCTCTAAGGGAGAGTCCAGACACCCTGCGGAGAAAACTCATTTCAGCCGCTTGTATCCGAGATCTCGTTCTTTCGGTCACAACCCAAAGCTCATGACCATAGATGAGGGTGGGAACGTAGATCGATCGGTAAATTGAGAGCTTTGCCTTTCGACTCAGCTCTCTCTTCACCACGACAGACCGGTACAGCGCCCGCTTCACTGCGGACGCTGCACCTATCCGCCTATCGATCTCACGCTCCAGTTTTCCCTCATTCGTGAACAAGACCCGAGATACTTAAACTCCTCCACTTGGGGCAGGACCTCCTCCCCGACCCGGAGAGGGCATGCTACCCTTTTCCGGCTCAAGACCATGGCCTCGGATTTGGAGGAACTGATCCTCATCCCGGCCGCATCACACTCGGCTGCAAACCGCTCCAGCGAAAGCTGTAGATCACGATCTGATGAAGCCAACAGGACCACATCATCTGCAAAAAACAGAGAAGCGATTCTAAGGCCACCAAAACGGATCCTCTCAACACCTTGGCTGCGCCTAGAAATTCTGTCCATAAAAGTTATGAACAGAATCGGTGACAAAGGGCAACCTTGGCGGAGTCCAACTCTCACTGGAAACGAGCCTGACTTACTGCCGGCAATGCGGACCAAGCTCTGACACCGGTCGTACAGGGACCTAACAGCCCATATCAATGGGCCTGGTACCCCATACTCCCGGAGTACCCCCCACAGAACCCCCCGAGGGACGCGGTCGAATGCCTTTTCCAAGTCCACAAAGCACATGTAAACTGGTTGGGCAAACTCCCACGCACCCTCCAGGACCCTGCTGAGGGTGTAGAGCTGGTCCAGTGTTCCACGACCAGCACGGAAACCACATTGCCTATACCTACAAATATATATATACATACATTTACATTCATATGCAGTCACATACCCATCTACATATCTATATGATATCTACAATACATCCCCGCATCCATTTGTGTGTGGTTGTGAGCATGCATAAGTGAATAAGGCTTATCTAATAGAACATTCAATAGCGACCGTGAAGCATCAGAGATCTGCCCCGCAAGACCCGAGGCAGACATAAGGGGGACCAGAGCTCAAGACCCCAAGAAGGACCCCGAGCGCAGAGCATAAAATGTTTTAAACATTGTAACTTTTCATCCTCTGTGTGCCAGACCCTTCTGCCGGGATCGGGGTTCGGCTTTCATAAGCACGCAAGGTCGGGGTCCGGGCAACAGCCTTCTGCGAGTCAGCAGCTCGTATGATCCTCCGCGGTGACCAGCGGAGCTCGGAGCCCGCAGAGCATTGCAAGGCTGGGATCCCAAGCCCCGAGTCGGCATTAGACCATGGTGTTGTCATTATTGTTTTTAAAATAATTTGAATAGATCCAGCTGCTGCTCCGAGTTCCGAGAAATTGCAAATGGTGGATTGGTGTTTTGAACAGTTTCTGAAAGATCCAGTGACTGCCCACTGACCAATCAGTGACCAACAATGTTCTGACGTTATGTTTTGATACCTGTTCAGCCCGGTTGAAACAACCAATGGTTATGAATATAGGGACTGGTTCTACACACCTTTACTAATGGAAAAGCCTCGGAACCATGCTGAGTCGAGTCAAGTCATGCTGTACCATTACTAATGGAAAAGGGGAAAAACTTCTCTGCAACTCCAGATTTCCTCATGCAATGCCACACCTCCTCCCTCAACACTCTGCCATATGCTTTTTCTAAATCCACAAGACACAATGGAGTTCTTTCTGACCCTCTCTGTACTTCTCTATCAACATCCTCAAAGCAAAGATGCATCTGTGGTGCTCTTTCTTGGCATGAAACCATACTGCTGCTCTCAGATAGTCACCTCTTGTCTAAGTCTTGCTTCCACAACTCTCTCCCAGATCTTCATTGTGTGGCTCATCAACTTAATTCCTCTGTAGTTGCTACAACTCTGTACATCACCCTTGTTCTTAAAAATGGGCACAAGCACACTTCTTCTCCATTCTTCAGGCATTTTCTCACCTTCAAATACTGTATGCCATTGAATATTTGAGTCAAAAACCTCACTGTCATCTCTCCTAGACATTTCCAAACCTCCACTGGTATGTCATCAGGTCCTACTGCCTTCCCCTTCTTCATTCTTTTCAGAGCTTTCCAGACTTCACCCACACTTATCTTTCCCACTTCCTGGTCCACAGTTTCTATGACCTCTATTCTTCTTTCTCTTTCATTCTCTTCATTCATTAGCTCCTCAAAGTAATCCTTCCATCTTCCCATCATACTTTTTTCACTTGTTAGAACAGTACCATTCCTATAAGCCTAACATGCAGCACATAATTTCCAGACTGATCCCTTTGTCTTGCCAATTGGGACAAGTCCTTCTCACTGTCTTTAGTGTCCAGCCTCTCATACAACTCATCATACACCTTCTGCTTTGCCTTAGCTACTTCAATCTTTTCTCTACATATCATCTCCTTATATTCCTGTCTCCTCTCTTCAGTCCTCTCATATTTCTTCTTGGTTAAAGCTGGTGTATGTAACTTATTTTTTAAACATATTTCTTCACTCTGCCACTATCTAATGATAGATTGATGTTTTACAGGTAATCTCTGAAAAAAACTATAGTCCTCTGGCGTCTCCCGGTGGTAATAAAAGCATTTATAAAAACCAAAGCGCCGTGGTTAACCAGCCAATAAAAACAGAGCTTCTAACTTCTCACGCTCCTAACCCAGCCCCCCCAACCCACGCCCCCGCCTGCGAGCCCGCAGCGGCTGCGCAGGTTCTCGTTGAAATAATTGCAAAGCGATGCAGGACTGTTTTATATGTGACACAAATGTATTAAATTCCCCTTCTTCATCCCTTATCTGGACTTTTCTTTTGTTTTTTTGCCAAAAGTCAAGTGATCGCTCCCTCTCCTCCTCTCCTCTCCCTCCGCTGAGTGCAATGAATGAGGAAATGACTGAGGTTGTCACGAGCGAATTAAACTCAGGTTTTACGTGGCTGCTCGAGTCCCTGCCTCTTTTCTGGTGTTCTGGAGTGCTGGACCAGCGCTCCATGGTTTTATTTTATTTTTTTAGAACGTTTTATTAACATATAAACACAGAATATGCAGCGGCTCCGACAGGAGCTGACAGCGGAGGCGGAGCTGATCTCAAGTTCAGCAGACCAGGGATAGCAGCCATATATGGCTCTGAGGGGGAGGGAGCAGAAGGCTTTCCCTGTTCAAAATTTTTCTAAGTGTTTTGCAGATAGCAGCTTTAACCTCTTTCTTTGAATGGCATCCTGCACTTCACTCTTCCGCCACCAGGTTTCCTTATCATCCATTCTCTGTCCAGGTGACACACCAGCCTTCCTACCTGTATTTGCAATTACTGTTGCTATAGTAGCCCAGTCATTTGGAAGCTCTTTCTTACCACCCAGAGCCTTTAACAGCTATTTGAATTTCTCACAACATTCTTCCTTCTTTAGCTTCCACCATTTGGTCTTCTTCTCTGATTTTACTCTTTTTCTCTTCTTCACAACAACAGTCATTCTACACACAACCGATGCTGTCTGGCCACGCTCTCCCCTGCCACAACCTTACAGTCTCCCTCAGGTTTCCTCTTCTACACAGAATGTAGTCGACCTGTGTACTCCTTCCTCCACTCTTATAGGTCACTCTATGTTTCTCCTCTTTTGGAAATAGGTATTGACTATAGCCATTTCCATTTTCTTGGCAAAGTCCACCATCATCTGTCCTTCCTGGTTTCTTTCCTTGACACCAAACCTACCCATCACTTCCTCATCCCCTCTGTTTCCTTCACCAACATTCAGGTCTGCTCCGATCACCAGTCCTCCCTGGGAATACTGTACTCTATATCACTTCATCCAGATTCTTCCAAACTGTTTCTTTCTCCTCCACATCACATCCAATCTGTTAATAAAAACAATTCATACCAGTCTGTTAAAAAGGAATTTTCATGAGTTTTATGATATGATGAGAGAGAGAGAGAAAAAAAAAAGACAAATATCTGGGGTTTTCTCTTCCAACTAAATATAAAGAATTACATTTTAAAACTCTAAACAATATGCTGGTGTAGATTCTCAGTCGTCCAGGACAAACGTCTTGTTTGTTACAAATAAAGTCCAGTTGTTCTGTATTGAACGCCTTTTTTGAACTCTAAACAATATTTATCCTTCAAACGAGTTTATTAGAAATAGATTTAAAATTGAATGTGTTATGTAAGTAACAAACCTGAAACAACAGAATCTCTATTTTATTTTCTGTCCTTCTGTGAACACATTGTGGAAATCCCTTCACAATCTTCTGACCATAAAATCCATCAACATAGAATCCCTTTTCCCCTCACAATGCCTTATATGGATATGCATCTGAAAATCAAACATGAATGCTTTGTTAATACCATTATCATAATCGTACAATTTTATATAGCCTACATAAATGTAGATGTGGCAGATCTAAGCCATTATGGTGTATTCAAACAAGAACTCCAGATGTTAAAACTTTGATTGTACAGTGTTATAAAACCACAAGCAAAAAAGATTTCTTATCACCTCTCTCAGATAATATAGCCCTCTGACAATCTATTTTAATGGATATGGATAATATTTGTTAAATATTTTTTGTTTGCTTTTATTTTTTCATGTTTTTGTGCTACTTCTCTGTTCAAAATATGTTAATTAAATTTAAAATTGATCTGCATTTGAATGCTGTTTGTGCAAATGTTGACCCAGGAGGTATGATTGAGGATAGTTAACATGTAAATATGAGATTATCTTTTGTTCTTGTGTTCTATAAATAAAGTTTATAGAAATAGATACTTGTTTAGCTTTGTTTGTTGTGACTAAATCTTATAATCACGCTTTAGTTTGGGCTGAAAATGGGTTTTAATTAATATACCACTCTGAAGCTAACTGCGAACTCCTCGGCCGCGCGCCTTCGTCATGAGTCCGCCGGTGGCGCGCACGTCCGTTCCGTCAGAGGTGGGCGGGGCTAGCGTGCTGCTGTCCATGGTGGTGTGTCGGAGCCAGAGAGGGTCACGCTGCAGCTTCTGAGACCACAGCAGAGTCCGGATCGTTAGATTGTCTACAGAGAAGACTGAAAGGTGAGCCCCCCCTCCTCCCCCCGCTTCCTTCAGGGTTCTGCCGCTGCTGCTGCTCGGAGGAGAACAGGGTGATCAGCCTGCTGCCTGGCAGGAGGAGAGCAGGCCGGGACCCAACATGGATGCTGCGCTGCTGCTGCAGCTCAGGATGCTCCTGCAGCATCGCAGCTCAATCCTCCTGCAGCTGACAGCAGCTCTCACACATTTGAGTTCACTTCATCCGAGGGGGCTTTAGATACACCATCTGTCTCGAGCTGATTTGAAGTTTTTTAGGCCTCTGCTTACAAATGAAAGGCTCAGTAGGTTTTTTTTTTTAATTTTTTTACGTGAAGAATGATGTTTGTGCTGTGTAAGATGTTTGTTTGCAGGGATGCCCGTTTTTAATCAACTAAAAGCAGCGAGCCTGGAAAGATGCCACACTGTCAGTGAGCTCCTAAAGCTGTTTAACCCACCGCCATAAACAAGTACAAGCACTAGTGCATGTGCAGTCAGCTGTTTTAGTACTTCACAACAGTGATGGCTGCAGTGGCCTGCATGATGGACGAGCTTTAAACACACGGCCTTTCTTGTGTGTGTCCAGCCCGTGGACGTGAGGCGTCATGAGCGACCACCAGAGACAGCGCTCGCTGTCCACTGCAGGGGAGTCCCTCTACCACGTGCTGGGAGTGGACAAGCTGGCCACGAGCGACGACATCAAGAGGTCTTACAGGTGAGGCTCTGCAGGCCAGCAGGAGCAGGGCCGTGCTGCAGAGACCACTACAGGGGCAGGTGCTCAACAAAAAGGGTGGGGGGGCACATCTAACCGCATTTTAGGACAGAATATTAACAAAGTCACATAGCTTTCAGAGTTTAAAGAGGTGCTCAACCCACTGTGAAACGGTAGCCCCGCCCCCAGACCAGATTCAAATTCCTCATGAAAATGGGAGTGTCGAGAGACAAGGAGGGGAGGAGGTGGGTGGTTGTGCTGCGTTCACGCCCCCTCTAGCAACAAACTAAAACAAACTAAAACTCTAGCAAACAACTTACAGCAAGCAACAACAAGAATAAATGTAGATGTATTTATCTATTCTCACCCGATCTATCCAAAACAAAAGATATATATATATAATACCACAAGGTATTCCATGACGGGGGATTGAACCTGTCTCTCACATCCCAAACCTGCACTTCTACCACTGCCCCAACTTGGCATACATGCTTTGCTCATCCATCGCAACATAAGAAAACAAATACAACCACATAGTTTCGATGACGTGAAAAGTATTCTTAAAATAAATAAGTTAAAATATACAAATAACTAGTGCCATTCCGAAAACTATAATATGCTTTGTTGCAGTACTTTTCCGGAGTGCATTGTACCACTTCCATATAAGGTATGAACTGCAGCGAGGACCTTCTCATCTCTGCAGGGGATTGGTTCTGCTTGAACCACTTTCCTGGCGACAGAGTGAGAAAACATGTCACAGTGCGAATCCTAGAGCAATAAGAAAATTAGGGTGCAATTCCTCTGTTCAACCCATAGGGTTACCATAAACACGTTTTTAGACCAAATATTGCCGATTTAAACTAATACGCACAAATATATGAAGATTAACACAGACATAGTGCTATACAACATTTTAGATGCATTCTAGGGAGTTTATCAGCTAAAAAAGTTAATTTTGAGTTTAGCTCCTCTTTAATAAACAATGATAAATTACAAAATTGTGAGATATACTGTACAATCAAAGCTAAGGAAAATCTCTACATAGAACATACGACTATGCATATGTAAAATATTTTTTAGTAATACCTTTCTGCAGGTCTACTTTGTTATAGGAAAGTAATGCAATATTCAAACCTGCTATTTAGCAAGATATGTAAATCAGAGCTAGACCACCAGACATATTTTGTCTTTACAGAATTACACTATTAAAAATATAAACAAGGGCACAATGCAACTTTTTAGTGTACTGTAATCTATAAAAGAAAGAGTTGCCTGGTTTGTTACTTGCAGTGGAGATGAAGATGGTCCATTCAGAAAAGCAGAGCTGCATCAAACTTTAATGTGGAACTGCAGAAAAAAAAGCAAAAATTGAATTGTTAATGCATCACCATGAGAAAAGCCTACTGAGACTAACTGAGCACCAACATTTATACCTATATCTCTATTTGTGTCTTAGTGTATTTTGTAAGTACCTATACAGTATACATTTTCTTCAATGTTTCCTCTTCTTTTTTTCTTGTCAGTTTTTCCTTCTCTTTTTTCCTCATTGTCTCATCTTCTCTGTGTTGCGTGGAGGCCAATGTCTCTTATTGATTTCGGTCTCTTGCATTTCTTTCCCCTCCAAAAAAACTGAATCTAAGATTATTATCCAAAATCTTCTTTTCCATCATGGCGATTTAACTGTTTAAAAACAAACTTCAAACTTTTAAGCATTTTTGCCATTTTTGTTCTCTTCTGGTCATAGCAGCAGTTTTCTGTTGGTCATGTCTCGAAAAATGTCAGTAACCTCACTGTGAATGATTGGCACATCCTTCTCGATTGCCAACAAAAGAAGGTCTGACAACCTATCCTCCTTGCATAAGCTGCGTAGTTTTGTTTTCACTAGCTTCAGTTTTGAGAAGGAACACTCAACAGTCGCTGTAGACACTGGTAAGGTGGCATATGTTTTCAATAGTCCAGTCATGTTGGGAAAAACCAGATCAGCATTGTTTTCTTTGATGACAGACAGCATTGATGACACACTGAAAGATGATAAATCCAAATGTGAATTGTGAAAAACCTTCAGCTCTGTCTGCAATTTTTCTTGGTCATCAATTTCATAAAACTGGCAGAGCATGTTTAGAGCTTCAAGTGCTTTTGGAGGAACTGTTGCGTTGGTCCAGTTTTCTGGGACAGTAAGGCAGTGGAGGGCATTTAATATTTCCCAGGTAGCATTATCTCCTCCCTTAAACCGTTTCTGAAGCTCTTGTGTAATGGAGTCTACAAAAACGTAATATACCTGTGCACGGTAGGACTCCTTCAAGGTACAGAAAACATGGTAATCAGAAGTGCCTGTACCAACTGCAGTAAACCTTGCTGGCACTTTCCTCTTCCTTCTGTGTCCACTGACTTCTTCAGGGGGGTTGAGCCCCATAGATGCAGCCTTTTCTGTGTCTTTCCTAAACATTTCCTCAAATTCTTCTTCCGATCTGCAACGCTCCAGTGTCTGTAGAACCCCTTCAACAATTTTGTAGGCTGCAGCCAGGTCCATGTCTTTCTGCTGTAAAGCATCTGATGCAACTGCAGTTACTTGGAAGATGGGGCAAGTCATTTCCAGACATAAGAGGATTGCTGCGTCACTTGCTGATGGACCAGGGGGGCTTTGCTGAGTCAAGAGACTTCAGGGCACTTTCTTGGCAGGCCCATCGAGTGTCAGACAACTTTTGCAGTTCAACTGGGCGCTGATGTGGTTGCATTCCTTTCTGAACGTCAATAACTGCAGTATGTCTTCTTGATGAGTTTCCAATGAATGTGTAAAGTTTTTCAACCAAGTTGAAAAATGTGACAAAACATATATTTGATTTGGCACTTTTTCAACTAACACCAAATTAAGACAGTGTGCCTGACAGTGGACGTACAAAGCCTTGGGATTGTGCACGAGAATTCTTGCCTGAAGTCCCTTGTAGTGTCCGCTCATGTTTGCTGCTCCATCGTATCCCTGACCTCTGATGTTGTCCATTTTTAGGTCGTTTTCCTTATATGTCCAGAACCAGATTTTCAAGGGCTTCTCCGCTTGTGGACTGAATGTTGCACACTTGAATAAATCGCTCCTTAATCTGCATGTTGTGCACGTACCTGACCACAAAGGACACTTGTTCCGTGTGTGAAACATCTGTGGTTTCATCAATAAGAATGGAGTACAGCTCACTTTATTTTATTTCAGTTTTGATTGCACGTCTTACTGCTATACCTAATGCTTTTATTATGTTATTTTGTGTTCTGTTTGATAGTAGTGAGACCAGTGGTCTTTTGTGACTTTCCAGTGTTTCTTTCAACCCATCAAGGTGCAATTTAATGACACTATCATACTTGCCGAATAACTCCACAAGCTCTAAAAAGTTGCCTTGACTTAGGCTTCCTGAAGTCTCATCATCTCCTCTAAATGACTGTCTTGCCAGACAAAGTGAAATGGAAATCAACCGAGATAAAATTTATCTGTTCCTCTGCTTTTCTTTGTCTTTTGCTGCTTGTGACAGAAGGTTACTTATTGCCAAAGCTGCCTCCAGTGATTTTTATTTTTTTTTCGGAAAAGTGTTCCACTTTACCATAGCACACATATGGGACTCTGATGCACAGTGCTCTTTAATTTTCTGTAATGCTTTGTTCCATCTGTTTAATCCTGTTGTCTTCCATGATTTGCGGCACATTTACTTTTCTTCATTCAAAAAAAGACGACAGCTAAAACAAAACATGGAATTTAAACTGGGAGAATACTCCAGCTATGGGTTACTCTTTTACCATTTCTTCTGAAAAGACCTTCCTTCTTCATTTTTAGGAAACAACAGCTCTGGTTGGCATGGTCCTTGGTTTACACAATTTTGGATAAATGCTTCATCATACTTTATGTTGAACTGCAAGACGTGTGCTGGGTCATTTGGGTGTGGAAGGTCCATTAAGAATGTGAATGGCCTCTCTCTGACTTGTTGCTCTGCATTTTCTTCCATAGTGTTTATTTCTGACTGTTGTCCCTCTGCTTTCCTGTGTTGTTGACTGCATTTTTGTCTCCTCCTCTGATCTATCACTTTCCTTCTGTCCATCTGGGAGCAAGAAACAAACTATTAATTATTCTACACCTAGATTTAGTACATCTTATCATAATAAAAACATAACAGCTGTCTTGTAATATTAAGTATATGTTCACTACCAAAAACTGCATGTTGATCATGGTAAGAACCTTTAATTTTTTTTTGTTCTTGCCTGCGGTACTCGTTCTGACCCAGTTGGTCAACAATCCACTACCTTTGGCTGCTTCTAGTAGATCCTATATTTTTTGTTTCTGACGTCTTTCTTTACGTGGCATCTTTGAACTGAAAAAAGCAAAACAATGGCCCTCATTCACCAAAATGTTCGTATTTTTATCCTAAATTTCTCCTACTTTTGTTCGTACGAAGCGTTCGTACGAACATGCCACGTCAGATTCAACAAAGTCTTCTATCCTGAGGAAACGTGTGTAAATGGGTTGCGTAAATATGATGAATCCCACCTGTTCTAAACAGCTGCGCGTGCACGCGAGAGGTCATTTACATAATTCCCACCCCTCAAAACACCATATAAGGCTACGTTTCCTGCCTCGGAGGCAAAACGTGTTCGTGCATAAAATGACAGCGAAAAGTAAAAAAGGAGAACTCTACCGGTGCGGAGATTGAAGTTCTGCTCTCCTTGATCGAGAAAAGTAAATCTGTCCTTATTAGCAGCGTCACTCATGGGAATAAATGACCAACTAATGCCAAAGAATGTTTGTTTATAAGAAATGTGGACCTTAAAATATACACGTGTACTGGTGGCTAACTGGTTAAAACGTTGCACTGTTATCAAGATTTCGTGGGTTCGAATCCCACAAGGTATGCCTATTTTTTTTTCCTTCCTTCTTTAGATTATTTATTCATTCCAGATTAAAAAGACTTTATGCTTCATTTCTTGTTGTATTGTAAATAGTTTTCTTGTGTTTTTTAAATCTGGAATGAATTAAAAGGAGAAAAAAAAACGTTGTCCCATGTGGGACTCGAACCCATAAAGTTCTGCACTGCGACGCAACGCTTTACTGATTGAGCTATTTGACAGCTATGACTGCACAGGAGGAGGTCAACCTAAAGTCTGCGTTACCGAAGTCTGCGTTACCGAGACAAATTAAACTTAAATTAATTCATAATTTAAGTTGGTTTTAGTTTGAGATCTTCATATTAATATTGTAGTGTTAGAAAACGGCATTGATAACAAATTGATTTTAATTTAAATACTTTAATCCGTTAGTCATTATTACATTTAAAAATATAATTCGACTTCAAACAGAACCTATTGTCAAGACCAATTGTGGTGCGTGACTTTTTTAAACTCTAAATATTTTCTAAATAACGAAATATGAAGTTATTAGTGGAGAAATTCCGTCTGGATGACAGCAGACTGACGCTCCTAAAATATACGACAGGTCCGGACCACTCGTAAATTTTGTTCGTATCTGAAAAAAATCGTAGGATACGAAAACATTCTTGAATGCCGCAAATGATCCTAAATCACTCGTACGCACAGTTTAAGAACAAATCTGTGCGTACGAACGGTTCGTGAATGAGGGCCAATGAATTATGATCAGAACACTATATTAAACCACACTACCAATTTTTTACCCTTGTGTTTAAACCAATATGGTTTTCAGTCCATAGCACAACATAACAATATTAATTTCAGAGAAAATGGGACCTCTGCTATGGAGTTCAATTTGTTTCACATTTATTCTATGAAAAAAACTAACCTCAATTACCGGTACATAAAATAAAATTGTGATCAAGACATTTTGAATTGTAACAATTTTTTAAACAAAAAAAAAGTTTTGCTTGAAAATACTTTTTTTTTAAATTAAAATCACAAATTTTTGTCTCATGAAATGAAAAAATTATTTGCAAAACAAACTTATTTGCGCATGTCAGAAATCTTTGCTTGCTATTCTAAGTTTTTGTTTGTCATTCAAAGTTTTGCTTGCGATTCTCACATGATGTCGTGGGCAGAGCCTAATATGTATTGCAACAAAATATTTCTGATGTGTGCAAATAAAAGTTTATGTTTTGCAAATAACTTTTTAAGTTCACGAGAGAAAAATTATTCAATTAAAAAAAGTTTTTTAAACAAAAGTTTTTGTTTAAAAAAAGAAAAGAAATCATTACAATTCCAAAAGTTTTGATTACAATTTTATTTTACTTAACTGAGGTTAGTTTTTTTTTCATTGAATAATTGTGAAACAAATTTAACTCCATACTCTGCGAACCAGACCCTAAACTTACTTAAAGTCTGGATAGAGTTTTTTCCCCTTCATTTGTACGCTTTTATTGGACAGGAGCAACTTGATTGGTTATTACATATATTATATCTATTATGGTAGTTCAGGGTGAGTTATTTTTAATTCTAAATTAATATCCTTGTTGGACTTTTATTTAAGTGCTATTCTCCTTCAAGATACATTTACCTAATGCTAGAATAAATGCAATGTACATTATTCAGCAAAGGAAATTAGAAGATCGGACATATATCCATTATGGAGAGATGATAGGTTTTGGACGGGCGATGTGCTCCCTATTGCATAAGCAATACTGAAGAATGACTGCTATCATTAATGATACAGGGAATCTTTTTAGTTATCTTGCTTTGCTAGCAAAGTTGTTAGCTAGCAGCTAGCTAATAGCACAACAACAACAACCTACTTACTGTCTGTATGATAAAATTACTGAATCGGCAGATAAGAACAGTTTTTCCTCACCTGGCTGTCTCCTCCCGCTCAGTAGTTCTTGGAGAAAGGCAGACGCAGAGGCCTGTCAGTGTCTCTTGTATTTCATTACTTCTCTGCTTAAACTACTACTCCGTGCTGAAGCAGAAACGATAACGTTTCCGTTATCTGATAAGTAGCAAGTCTACTCCACTTTAGTCACCAAAAACTTTTTTTTTTATTCACCAAAAACTGTTCTGTAATCTGGAACGTTTGCTACGTTGAGCTCCGCAGTTAGCCTCCTTATCTCACTGTGCGAGAGGCAATTGCGTCCTGCGTCACGGGCAAAAGGTCAAAGGTAACAAAGTGACCAGAGAGCTTATTATGTTGTTTTTCTTGCTAAATACAATAATAATAATAATAATAATAATTTTAATACATGTTATTGTGTCAGAGGAGGGCATAGGGGGAAACTTTTTTTTTAACCAAAAGGGCACTTGGGGGCAAGAAGCAAAAGGGGCAGGTGGTCAAGCCCACCTA
>JBBPBX010015327.1:36160-49636 GCA_038048925.1 Garcialebias charrua | reverse complement strand
TGTGAAACAATCTGCTGACAGACATGACAGCACTTGACCTGGGAGCCTGAAAGTCTCAGACAGCCTCACGCGACAGATCATTTATCTTTTGGATTTCTCAAGATAATGAAGTAGATTTGATACGAATTGAAACTCAAACCTGTTGTCTGACATTAAAACAGAATGCTGAAGCACTCACTTCAATCCAAAGAAGATATTTTTAGTATCACAACAGGTGGAGTGGCTCGAGCACAATGACACTGCCCACTTTGCCTTGACGATCCCACTCACTGAGCAGGAAAACAAGTCACAGTGGAAAATCACCTCCACCGGAGAAGAACCCATAATGCCGGGTACCCACCTAAATTGTCAGAACGCTCCTGCCGCCCCCTTTTGGCCGCTTGTCACGGTCACACTGGGAGACACTGAGACGCGTCTGATGACGCGCACTGGGGGGCGCACGTGACCCCCGTTCCTACTGGAGTGGGTTTTCTACGAGCCGAACTGCAGCTCCGACAGTCTTTGTTGAGATTAAAACGTTTTTTTTATGTTTGGGGTGATCGTACGCTGGAGCGGACAGCAGCAACTGTAAAAATGTCAAGTTTCTTACCGGAGTCTGGTTCCAATTCATGGAGGCTCGATGGGGTAAGTTTAAAAAGTCCAAAAAAAGTCCCGTTGTCGTTGTGTAATCACATAGCAGAGGCTCTCCCGATTGTTTGCTGGACGCGTCGAGCAGCGTTGAGCCGCAAAACATCAACTTTTCGATCCGACGCTGCTCAACGCGTAGGTTGCTTCGGACGCGCGCGTGCGCGGAAAGGAACTGCCGCGTGCCGCAGCGCCGCTTCAAACACTCAAAACGCGCCGCTTCACGATACGCCGCGCCTCGACGCGTCTCCACATAGACTTTGCATGTAAACCGGCCGCTTCCGCCGCCCGACACAGGTCCAGTGGGTAACCGGCATAAGAGGAGAGCCGGGTGGACTCACACTCATCAATGGCAAAGCTTAGATGATGGTTTATGCCACGTCCTGACCAAACGCGTTTTCAACTGCAGGAGCGTCCAGTTTACATGCAAAGTCAATGGGGACGCACCTCCAGCCACGTCTTGGCATCAGGCGTCACGTCACGTGCGTGTTGAGCGTGCTGGAAAAGCGTTTTCCGTGCACGTGAACCCGCTTCAGCCTCCAAGCACGCGTTGATCATTGCTGAACGTTTTCGCCGTTCAAACGTTCAAACGCCGTTCAACTGGTTGACCGGTAAGTCTGGGATTCCTCCCATAGACAACGATTTCTCCGGCCGATTTTTGACCGGACCAATCAGAGAGCAGAAGGCGGAGTTTTGAACGACGTCGACTGACGTCGTCATTCAAAATGGCTGCCGCCACGAAGGAATTTTCAATAAAACAAGGTAAAAAACTATTATTTCTCTGCTGAGAAAAAATATATTTCATAGCTGACGTTATATCAGAAGTGTTCCTGAGCAATCAGAGAGCAGAAGGCGGAGTTTTGAACGATGTCGACTGACGTCGTCATTCAAAATGGCTGCCGCCACGAACGAATTTTCATCAAAACAAGGTAAAAAACTATTATTTCTCTGCTGAGAAAAAATATATTTCATAGCTGACGTTATATCAGAAGTGTTCCTGAGCAATCAGAGAGCAGAAGGCGGAGTTTTGAACGATGTCGACTGACGTCGTCATTCAAAATGGCTGCCGCCACGAACGAATTTTCATCAAAACAAGGTAAAAAACTATTATTTCTCTGCGGAGAAAAAATATATTTCATAGCTGACGTTATATCAGAAGTGTTCCTGAGCTTAACAGTTCCTAAATCAATTCACGAAATGGTCAAATCTGCTGGATATTAAATAGTTTCGGTTTGATATTTTCCAAACAGCCTCGGGTGCGCTACGAAAATAAATGATAAAAAATCGAATTTTATCTCAAATGTTTCATCTAGGCCAACAGTCAGTAAATTAAAGACATATAATTACACACTGGTGGCAGAAAAAATATCCACCGAGTGGTTTCTGAGCAATTTATCTGATAGCCTGGACCTCGCCAGGCTAAACTAACAAAACTCTGCCTCCTGTTCTCTGATTGGTCCATTCAAAAATCTCCAGGAGAAATCGTTTTCTATGGCAGAGATGCCAGACCCTAGTCCAAAGCGAAGTGAAGGACAAGGGTCTGGTTTAAACCAGGCTAGTAAAGCGCCCTGAGTCAACTTTGTTGTGATTTGGTGCTATAGAAATAAACTGAATTGAATGATTCAGTTGTGAAACAACGTGTTTGTCCAGTGTTGCACTCTTTACCTCCTGTTGCACTGAATGCTGCAAGACTTAACACTTTTCTTGTTTATAACTCTGAGCTTCACACTTTGTGTTTTCACTTCCTGTTCACGTCCCTGTTTCTCAGAAAAAAGGCGTTGAGGACCCACTCACTCAGTGAGTGAACTCGCTTTTTCTTTTACGCCTCTAATTAGTCGCCCTATATTCAGACTTCACTTTCTTCAGCTTATCCCGGCACTGCTCATAAGTCCGGGTGCAGCCATCACCTCCGATACCTCTCTGTTAATGAACTCTTTCTTGTGGAGCTGTCCATGAACACCATGAGGAACTGGAGGTTCAGATGTAGTTAGTGCAAAAGGCACGGCTACTTCAGATTCAGCTGATCTGGTGCTGGAGTTTCCTTTGGAACTATGTATGTTGTCAAGTGGATTAGACAAATAAAAGTCTTATTTGTTTCTAAAGTTCACAACATTAAACAAGCTGCTCAGGTAAAGAACATCTCTGTCTTCTACCACATGTTTTAAAAAAACTATCACTGAGTCTCTGTGCTAATTGCAAAAGTTAATCTTGTGTCTAAAATATAACGGTCAATATGTTCACTTATGTTCATTTCCATCAGTGCATTAAAAATAAATTAGGTGTTATTACATTATTATGCACATCAAATAATGATTATTATGCAATAAGTGATGTTAGCATGAAAATATTTTCATTTCTATTTAAAACTGACCCAAAAACATGTTTACATTCTTGTGATGGTGTAACAGAAGGTGTAAGGTCTCGTGCACGTCCAGGCCTGGTTAGATTGTACAATGAAGTGTCTGCTGGTCTTACCAGTGTCCATGCAGAGTCAGCGCTGCAGCCAGGGAGTAATCCACGACCGGACAGGGGTGAAAATACGCTACAGGGCCCATGGCAAGCAGCGCGACACTCAGCAGTCGTTCGGCTGTCCAGTGCAGCGAGGCAGCTTTAGAATGAGAACCTGCTGAACAACACAAAGTGGTCAAACACAGCATGGCTGCTCCATGCTCACAAATAATCATCAATACAATGTGTTTAAAAAAAGAGTCATTATAACCTGAAGGGAATGTAAATGTTTGTAAAACCTTCATTTAGAACTAGTGTGAAGGAGCTGAGTTGTAAATCAGGAAACACGATTGTGGAGTTGACTATCAAAAATATCATTAAAAAATCACCATAAACATTTATAAAACTATTTATATGTTTAAAAATATGATTACGTTAAAGTTGTTGGGAAGGTATAGTGCAGGTGAAGGATACCTGAAGTTGTTTTGTTTTCAGTTTGGAGATTGTTCAAGCCTGAGTTGTCATTTGTAGTTATTTTGTATTTTTTAAACAAGGGGAAGATATTACAAGAATTTTCTTCTTCGTTCTGCACCTTTTCATTCAATGTTATTTTCCTTTTGGTGAATTTGTTTTGTTTCTTTTAAATGAATGAATAAATAAATATTGAACACTACCATTTTCAGCCTCTAGATGGCACTCAAGTAGTGTGGCATGCCATTGTGTCATGTAATGGGTAAAAGTGGCTATTAATGACACAACTGGCTTGCCATAGTAAGTCACCTTCATCCAGCTCGCTTGGAGCAACCGTCAAATCAGCTTCATTTCACGGTGACCATTAAAGTCCTTTTATTAAGTAAAAGTTCACCTGAGACACACCTTTACTGTCGAACAAACAAATAATTGTTTAAGTGTTAATCTTGTTAAATTCTTATTAAATTCCTCCCGTGCACGCTCTTGCGGCTGCCATTTGGCAGCCCATCAGTTTTTGGCACAACACATGAGTTACAGCAGAAACTCTGCCGTGGTGAGGCTTGGGTGAAGCAGCACTGAATGTCTGTGCAGGAAACAGCTGCACCTCTGGCAGATGTGAAACAGAACTGAACGCTTCTCTTCTTCAACACTAACCATGAAGAGTCTGAGATGAATGGATCCTTGCTGTCAGCAGGTGGCGCTGTTCGTGCTCTTTGTGCAGGACAACAACGGGTCGGGCCAGCAGGGAACTCTGGGAGAACAGAGCTGAGGAGAGATGGAAGAAAGAACAAAACTAGTTGAAAGTAAACTGTGAGCAACGTCAACATGTTACAGAATGTCCCTTTACGGTCCTGGAGAACACACGTTTGGACTTCAGCTCTGACAGAAGTGGAAGAAGCAACGAATAGATCGTCAGGTGCTCAAACCGTTGGTACGACTGGCAACGGGCAGATTTAACCAAACATATATTCAACAAGACCAAGTCCACCTCATTATTGAACAATCTGTACAATCTTGTTGTTTTGTTGTTGAAGTGACCATCATCATCATCATCATCATCATCATCATCATCATCATCATCATCATCATCATCATCATCATCATCATCATCATCAGTGTTCCTTATGATCATTTATGTCTCAAGTGGCTGAAGAGGATTGTGTTCATGTGTGCACACTCTCTGAAGGAACACCAAGCACTGGATCATTACACTCTGTTGTGAACCAGCTGCTGCTCTGTTGTGAACCAGCTGCTGCTCTGTTGTGAACCAGCTGCTGCTCTGTTGTGAACCAGCTGCTGCTCTGTTGTGAATCCAGCTGCTGCTCTGTTGTGAACCAGCTGCTGCTCTGTTGTGAACCAGCTGCTGCTCTGTTGTGAACCAGCTGCTGCTCTGTTGTGAACCAGCTGCTGCTCTGTTGTGAACCAGCTGCTGCTCTGTTGTGAACCAGCTGCTGCTCTGTTGTGAACCAGCTGCTGCTCTGTTGTGAACCAGCTGCTGCTCTGTTGTGAACCAGCTGCTGCTCTGTTGTGAACCAGCTGCTGCTCTGTTGTGAACCAGCTGCTGCTCTGTTGTGAACCAGCTGCTGCTCTGTTGTGAACCAGCTGCTGCTCTGTTGTGAACCAGCTGCTGCTCTGTTGTGAACCAGCTGCTGCTCTGTTGTGAACCAGCTGCTGCTCTGTTGTGAACCAGCTGCTGCTCTGTTGTGAACCAGCTGCTGCTCTGTTGTGAACCAGCTGCTGCTCTGTTGTGAACCAGCTGCTGCTCTGTTGTGAACCAGCTGCTGCTCTGTTGTGAACCAGCTGCTGCTCTGTTGTGAACCAGCTGCTGCTCTGTTGTGAACCAGCTGCTGCTCTGTTGTGAACCAGCTGCTGCTCTGTTGTGAACCAGCTGCTGCTCTGTTGTGAACCAGCTGCTGCTCTGTTGTGAACCAGCTGCTGCTCTGTTGTGAACCAGCTGCTGCTCTGTTGTGAACCAGCTGCTGCTCTGTTGTGAACCAGCTGCTGCTCTGTTGTGAACCAGCTGCTGCTCTGTTGTGAACCAGCTGCTGCTCTGTTGTGAACCAGCTGCTGCTCTGTTGTGAACCAGCTGCTGCTCTGTTGTGAACCAGCTGCTGCTCTGTTGTGAACCAGCTGCTGCTCTGTTGTGAACCAGCTGCTGCTCTGTTGTGAACCAGCTGCTGCTCTGTTGTGAACCAGCTGCTGCTCTGTTGTGAACCAGCTGCTGCTCTGTTGTGAACCAGCTGCTGCTCTGTTGTGAACCAGCTGCTGCTCTGTTGTGAACCAGCTGCTGCTCTGTTGTGCACCAGCTGCTGCTCTGTTGTGAACCAGCTGCTGCTCTGTTGTGCACCAGCTGCTGCTCTGTTGTGAATCAGCTGCTGCTCTGTTGTGAACCAGCTGCTGCTCTGTGAAGTTTAGAATGAACTTCCTGGTCATCCAGTCATAAGGAGGACTGTTTCTGAACGACCTGTGACCCTGTGAAAATGTGTTTCTCTGAGGTCATTGCTATTGTCATTCCACCCTGACATTGTGTTTCCACACACTCTCCAGAGCAGCAAACTGACCAAACACCTGCTGCTCAACCTGATCTATAGACCTGCTGTTCAAACAGAGTTCCTGTTCTCTGCTCAAACTGGACCTGACCTGGACTGAACTTTTACTGACGTCACTAAAGACACATTACGTCACTGCAGACACATTATAAATGAGCTGTGATAAAATATCTGTAGTCTGAAGTTACTATTCAGTCATGACGTTAAGGCCATGTCAACACTAATGTTTTTCACTTCTTTTACAACATGTTCTAATAAATGAGAAGTTAAATGACCTCTTCTTAACATTAATATTACTGTTCTCCTCCTGGACTTTACCCTGAACCATTGAACAGAACACGGATTATCTTTAACAACTTCCTTCTTCCTCCGGACACAAACTGCTGCGCGTTCATGAGCTCACGCGCTCAGAAACGACTGGAAACTGAAGAAAATGAAAGAGACTCTTACGATTTACTCCTCTGCGACACAAAGAACTCAGTCTGACGATGGCAGCCATGTTGATCAATGCACCAAGGTCATCGTGTCACCCGGAAGTACTTACTTTTCGTCATCACTACAAAGATTGTAAATGTTAAAAATAATGCTCTTGTATGTTTTTTAATTTATTTTAAAATAATTTAAGATCTTTATTTAAGCAAAACAAGTATACATCAAAACAAGAGAATGAAGTATACAACACAATACAACAACCACACAAACAAACAACCAGGGGTGATAATTAGATAAGAACATGCAAAGATGTACATACTGAAATTGTCCTTAGAGCCTTTTCATTTGTAGAGTCTGTTATTGATTTGATATACAGTTCATTTCTTTAACAGAGAGAAACAAGGTGTTTTATTAGCAAATTTACATTTATGAATATAAAATTTAGCAAAGAGGATTAGCAGGTTTATTATAAAGAAACGTTTAGCATCCTTTCTATGGAATTTATAGAAACAAACTAAAACATTTTCCCAGCATAATGAAAAATTCTTTAAAATATGGTCGATGCTCTTGTATGGTGTAGTTCATATGTGAAGCACAAAGTTTCCCATGATCCGTAGCGGCAGAAATTTAGTTGAGCTTTTTTGTGATTTATTTACCTGAGGATGATTGAGTTTATGGCAAGATTTTTTTAAATTTAAATTTAAATTATTTATTTATTTTATTTAATTATTTATTTATTTAAATTTTTATTTAAATTTTAATTTAAATAAATAGCTAAGGTCGTTCCTCTTTTTAAAAATGGTAATAAATGTGTATTCAACAATTATAGACCTATATCCTTGTGACCACAGTTTTCTAAAATTATTGAAAAACTATTTGTGAACAGACTAGATCAATTTATAGACAAACAAAATATTCTAAGCAACAGTCAATATGGGTTCAGAGCTAAAAACTCTACATCAATGGCTCTCATGGAATTAATGGAACAAATAACAACTGCTGTCGATCAAAAACAATATTGTGTCAGTATTTTTGTTGATTTAAAAAAAGCATTCGATACTATTGATCACACCATTCTCCTTGAAAAACTGAACAAATATGGTATTAGAGGACCAGCATTACAGTGGGTATCTAGCTACTTAAAAGATAGGAAACAATTTGTACAAATAAATGATGTAAGATCTGACCTCTGTAATATCACATGTGGAGTTCCCCAAGGCTCTGTACTTGGACCAAAGCTTTTTATTTTATATGTGAATGACTTGGTAAATGTGTCAGGACTCCTTAAATGTGTACTTTTTGCTGATGATACCACTTTTTTCTGTTTAGGTGAAGATATAGAACAAATGTTGGAATTGATAAAGACAGAATTTGTCAAGATACAAACTTGGTTTAAAATAAATAAATTATCATTAAATCTAGAAAAAACTAATTACATGATATTCGGTAATAAAAAGAAAACTGTTGATGTTCCACTCAAAATTGAGGATGTTGAGATTTGTAGAGTGAGTGAGGTGAAGTTTTTGGGTGTTATCATTGATGACAAACTGACATGGAAACAACACATAAATTCTGTAAGAATAAAAATAGCTAAATCGATTGCAGTACTGTACAAAGTCAGAGACCTATTAAATGATAAAGCTCTGTATTTGTTGTATAACACAATTGTTGTTCCACACTTAATCTATTGTATTGTACAAGTACATCCATCAAGTACATTATTTTATCAACTAAAGTTATTGAAGTTCCGTGATTTGGTAGACTATAATATTTTATCAGTTATGTATAGAGCTCAAAATAATGCATTACCTTTAAATATCCAAATGCATTTTGTTAAAAGACAAAGTTGTTATAATCTTAAGGGGACAGAGATGTTTGTAAAACCACAATTCAGAACTAGTTTGAAGGGACGTTCTACCTCAATCCAGGGAATTAGATTATGGAATGGCTTGGAGAATGTAGTTAAAAATGCCAAGTCAATGTTTACATTTAAGAAAATGATCAAAACAAATGTGTTAAAAAATATATATTGAAATAGCGTAATGTGTATTGTATTAGTTAGAAAATTAGAAAGAGTTAGTCATTTTGTACTGTTGGTTGAAGATTATTATTGTTTAATCTGATTGTTGGAAAAAAGTTGGTTGAAGATTATTATTGTTTACATGGTTGATTATTGTTGTTTAATCTGATTGTTGGAAGTAAGGGGCAGATATAATAAGATTTATTCTTCTTTCTGCTACCTTTCATTTTTTTACATTTTGTACACTATCATTTATCAAATATTTGTGTTGTATTTCTCAGGTCTGCCCCCTCCTCTCCTGATGTCTCCCCCCAGTCTTCTCCTCGACCACCAAGAGCCAACAACGACCGCCTGACCCTTCTCACCCGCCTCGTGCGAAAGGGAGAGAAGAAAGGTCTCTTTGTAGAGAAAATGCCCGCCAGTATTTATCAGGTGAACCAACATCAAGTGTCCCCTTTCTGTCTTTACACTAATATAAAACCTCCTTAGTTTGTTGCTGTGGTGAGAAAATTTCACACCTTTAAAGAAAGATAAATTCCTTTTTTGTTGCACAGATGGTGAGAGATGAGAATTTGAGATTCATGAGGAACAGAGATGTCTACAACAGTGACTACTTCAGCTTCATCCTCTCCTTGGCTTCAGTCAACGCAGTATGTGTCCAAAGGGTTTTCTTATTTCACAGATTAAAAAACTAGACATGTAAAGTCATTGTAACTTGCATTGATATATTAGAGATTTCACATTACAGTAGTCCTTCATTTATCGCCGGGTTATGTTCTGGACAACCCCGCAATAAGTGAAAAACCACAAATATTTTAAGGCTTTATAAACCCTTCCTACACTCGTGCAATGTTCTCTTAAACTTATATAATTTTAACAACATACGTATATGTAGCTGCTAAATTTTACTCACCAGCCCTGCAGACCAGCAGTTAAGTTCCGGTCTGGCTCTGTTCCGGTTCGGCAGACCTACCCCGTAGCGACGAAGCCCACATTGTTCTAAACTCTTAATCCTACGTCATTTTAACAACATACCGTACTTATATGTACTGCACAGAAGCTATTGCAATTTTTTTATGGGGACTCACCAGCCATTTTTAGAGAGAGCCGGACCTTCGGAGAGCCAGCACAAAACTACACAATGGTCCCAATCAAGTCCAAATAATCTAGAAGAATCCTGTGAAAAAGTCCAGGTGAGCTCCAGAGAAGACACCGACCTCCAAGCAATGCCTCCCCGCTCAAGAGGCTCCCTGGGCCGTCAAGCAGCACTCATATTGACCGATGAGGCTGGAAATAGTTCTGGTCCGGTTCTGATCAGCTCTCTGTATCCACTGAGCATCATAGTCATTATGAATAAGGACCGTACTTTAAAGGACAACACCCACCGTGACAGTAACAATTCACCATATTGGAGAATTACTGTAGTATTTTATGAATTTTATTTTCATTTTTGCATTTGGGCCAGGCGAGGGTTAAAAAAAAAAAAAAAAAAAAACCCACTCCCGAATGAATCCGGAAACCTGGCCGAAAAGTCCCGAAGGGTCATGCCTTTTGTTACATGATCTCCACCCAGAAGGCAGAAGGTAGGAGTGAGTTTCCATGGAGGTTTATGAGAGAGAGTGCGTTAAAACTGCATATTTCCTGCATATTTCCTTGTGCATTTGTGTGTGGACCAGCGCTCTGATTTTATTTATTATTTATTTTATAACACCGCTGCGGACCTGTTGCTGCTCTCATTCATTCTGCCCAGAGGAGCGAGCCGCGAGCCGCGCGTGTCTCTGGCTCCTCGTTCTGCTGGTTCCTCGTTCCTTTGAAGTTCCTCGTGCCGGTGTAATTTGCTCCCTCGAGTGTATGTATTTGCTCTCGTCAGCCTTGTTGCGGGAAGCAGTGAAGCACGCGCGCGGGCAGAGCTCAGCTGCGAGGCTGGGTGCCTTTCTGATCACGGGGGGGGGAGAGAATAAAAAGTCAATGCGGAAATGAATGAATTTGTCGCGATCAAACGAATAAAACTAGTATGTCTAAGTGGATGCTCGCTCAGAATATGAGTGAGCGACAGCAGGATTAATTAACACAGGCAGCTTTAGGGAATATTTAAAAATGCTTCCTTTTTCTTTCCCTCGCTCGCCTGTAACTCCAAGGCGTCACTTTGGTGACGTGAATGCCCAAGTGAATGCCCATATATGGAGAGGGGCAGATTTTCCCGGAGCTGCATGCTAAAATCTGCTATAAATCATGAAATAACACATTTAGTGTTATTTCTCCACAATATAAGTAAACGCTCCTGTATTATTTTTAAATAAACTAATAAATATTAATGGCGATGCAATTTGAAAACATGGTGGGTGTTGGGCTTTAAAATACCGGTATATATATTTTTAGTCAGGTTCAGATCAGATCAAAACTTCCCCTCCTTCCGGCTGGAAGCACTGTTGAACTCTGGGTAGTGTAGTTCTTTTGGACTGGCCTAACAGTGTAGGCTTATTGAAAGAAAACTACAAAACGGCAGCGCCTGTCCAAAGTGTTTTTTTTTTTGTTAACTTTTTATCACATGTCGTCCCAATCATGTGAGTAATATTAAAGTTGACAATCATTGAAAAACCGCGAAAGCGCGAGTCTGCAAAATTCAAACCGCGAAGTAGCATGGGACTTCTGTAATTAACAATCGCTTTATTTTAATATTGTTTTTTTTTTTTTAAGAAATCTTCGATTTTGTTTTGTCAAAATTGATTTATATATGCAGATCTTTGTAATATTAGCTCCTATGCATAATGTATTCAAAAACCTTTTACAGACTAAGCTGAAGCATCCAGACTATCAGCCTATGGCCAAAGAAAGCCTCCAACTGGCTGTTCACTTCCTCTTCCACACCTTCCTACACACCAAAAAGAAACTCAGGTAGCTATGTAAATGCACAGATGGGACGTTACTGTGTTTTTTCCTGAGGATCATATTAGCTGTATTTATTTTTCATGTTGCTTCTGCAGGGTGGACACAGAGGAGTGGATGGCAGCGGTGGAGGTGCTGCTGTCAAAGAGCAGTGCGGCATGTCAGTGGATGGATGGCAGCGGTGGAGGTGCGTCAAAGAGCAGTGCGGCATGTCAGTGGATGGTGCAGTACCTGGTGGGACCAGAGGGACGGGAAATCATCAGGTCAGAATATATTCTGCTCTTCTGTGAAATAATTGATCACAGAATTGAGAATTTTCTCTCTAATACTTATACCGGTACTCTGCTGCTAAAGCTTGACCCTAAGCCTGAAGTTTTTTATGTTTTATAACATGATTTAATGGCTTTAACACTTTGCCCTGGAGTATATTTAAAGTATTAAAAACATGTGTCCATGTAACTCACTTGTTTAATGTTGAGTGGTTAAAATAGTGCACCAATCTGTGGAATGTAAACAGTCAGAGCCAGAGGGTAGGTTCCTAAAGCAGGGGTGTTTTTAGAGACGTGTGTTGGCTTACGCTGCTGTGTTTAACGATGGGGTGATCATTTTATCCTCAGACATGATTGGTTGTTGAACATCAAGCGTTTGTGCAAAACAAACCTCCATCCCCCTTTTACACACCACATATCACATGTTTCTTCTCACGGAAAAGAAACACAAAGTGTCTCAAGCCTAAACAGTAAAGCAAAAAAAGGAGGGAGAAGTTTTGCTCTTTGCTTCATTGGGGACTGCCCAGAAAGTCAGCCATCTCTTATTATCCACCTGAACAGGGTTTTACTCTTCTATTAACTTTAATGTGGCCCGAAGAGCAATGTGTACCCCCACAAATGTTACATCAAAACGACTGGCTCGGCACCGTGAAGTGTGCCTTTACTTTTATTTGCATTTCTAGAGCGAGTTGTTATAAAATCCTAATGCAAATTAAAAATCCAAGATGGCCACCTTAGCTGAAAGGGAAAAACACAATTACTCAGCTATTTTAAAAGATATTGAACTGAAACTTGATGTCCAGTTAACCAGTGAATACAGGGTATGGGTATGCAGTGGTGGGTATGATAATCACAGCCAGTTATGAATCTTAGTGCACCATGATAGACAGCATCCAACATCTGCAGGGTGCTTGTAGGAGCATTCATGTAGATAATGTCACCGTAATCAATGGAGGGAAGGAAAGTCACAGATACAAGGCGTTTCCTTGCATTTAGTGTTAGACATGATCTGTTTCTGAAAAAAAAAAGTTTAACTTTCAGTTTCTTTACTAGGTTTTCCACGTGGAGCTTAAAAGAGAGATGTGAATCGACCAGGATACCCAAATATTTATAGGAATCAACAAACTCAATAGGGACACCATTTGAGGATAAAATCAGAGGAAGAACTGCTGGGACCGACTTCCTATTTGAAAAAAGCATCCTTTTGGTTTTATCAGCATTTAGGACAAGTTTGCAATGGGACAAATCTGACTGGATTATGTCAAAAGCAGATTGCAAAAGCTGGAAAGCCTTAGCAGTTGTTTTAGCTCGACAGTAAACAACTGTGTCATCAGCATAGAAATGTAAGGATGTATCGGGGATCCTCTGAACTACATTACCTATGTAGATTGTAAAGAGGGTTGGTCCTAAGACTGAGCCTTGTGGTACACCATTGTTGACTGTTAAATAACTGGAAGAAGTACCATTATATTGAACACATTGCCTCCGATCGGAAAGATAGTTAGAAAACCAACCAATGGTGTGATCTGAGGAACCGATTTCTGAGAGCTTATAACACAAGATGTTATGATCCACTGTGTCAAAAGCTTTAGACAGGTCTAAGAAAAGTAAAGTGCTGCCTGAGCTAAAAAGGAAAAAATATGGTAATATAAATCAGCCATTTTTTAGAGATATCAAGCTGAATTTTGATGTGTTGGTAGCTGAGAACAATGCCCAATAAATACTAAATTCAGATAAACATCAAAGATGGCTACCAAAGCTACATTTAAATGGCTTT
>JBBPBX010015327.1:0-35596 GCA_038048925.1 Garcialebias charrua | reverse complement strand
GCTTTTTTTTTATTTTATTTTTTTTATTTTTTTCCATTTATAGATGGCCTCCCTTCACACCTTATAGCCATCCTCTCACTCCAATATGTATTTTTTTTTTTTTTTTATAGAGAGAAAGAAAGAAAAGAGAAAGTGAGACAACAAAACAAAACAACAAAACAACAATTGTCCACAGAAAGAGCACAAGGCAAACACACCAAACCTCCGTCCACAATCCTGCAAAGCACATGACAGAACACAACAACGAAACATACAAGCATAAAGACTGATAATATTCATGACCTTGCAAATATTTCTATAAATACACATACCCATACCTACAAATATATATACAATATACATACATATATATTTATATTCATTTATATACCCATCTACATACATCTACTATACATCCCTGCATCCATTTGTGTGTGGTTGTGAGCATGCATAAGTGAATGAGGTTCCTCCAATAGAACATTTAGTAGCGACTGTGAAGCATCAGAGACCCGTCCCCCCAAAGCCCGAGACAGACGAAGGGGCGATCAAAGCCCAAGACCCCAGGAAGGACCCCGAGCCCAGAGTCCCCAGGACCACCCGAACAGGACGAGCCACTCGTCCACTCCCCAGATCCGACCAAGTGGAAGAACCGGACGAACCCCACCAGGGACCGTTGTTGAAGCAGCCGCTTCAACCCGAACAGAAAGAGAAAAACGTCAGTGAAAAGTTGTAAAATCCTATCGAAATATCAAAAATATGCTTAAACTTCATATCATCGTTATTGAATAAAAGTATATCGCGATATTTATCGTTATTGAATTATCGTCCAGCACTACTCCTTGAGTCTTTTTTTAATCACTCCCCGAGACGCAATGAGGAAATAAAATTAAATTGCAGTACTACAGAAAATGACAAAAAAAAATAACGCATAGTAATTTCGATAAATAACTTTAATCTGATTACTGGGTTTTGAAATAGCAACGCATTAGATTACAAGTTACTGAAAAAAGTGGTCCGACCAGAGTAACACGTTACTGACATCACTGCTGATGACGTACCAAAAGTCTTGTGCAGATCGGATGATGTATCACTGAAATATAACTTGGATTAATCTAGGGGGCACACTTGAGTCATATGTTAACCCACAACATCAATGTGTCTATAAGTCAGACCAACTTGTTATACGTCTTCTAACATAGGATAAATAAATTTATTGAAATTCCAGGAATTGGTAGAATATAGTATTTTATCAGTTATGTATAGGGCTCATAATAACACATTACCTCTAAATATCCAAAGAAATTTTATAAAAAGACAAAGTTATTACAATCTCAAAGGGACAGAGATATTCATCAAACCACAATTCAGAACCAGCTTAAAGGGACGGTCTACCTCAATTCAGGGAGTTCGATTGTGGAATGCTCTGGAGAGTGATGTTAAAAATGCAAAATCAATGTATACATTTAAGAAAAAGGTCAAAAAGGACTTGCTCAAAAACTATATATGATGTAACTTAGTGTGTTTGTGTATTACACTTATGTTGTACTTATGATGTAGCTTAGTGCGTTTGTGTATTACAGTTAGAAAAATTAAGTAGAGTTATTCATTTTGTGACGTAGTTTGTGTATTACAGTTAGAAAAATTAAGTAGAATTATTCATTTTGTGATGTAGTTTGTGTATTACAGTTAGAAAATTAAGTAGAATTATTCATTTTGTGATCTAGTTTGTGTATTACAGTTAGAAAAATTAAGTAGAATTATTCATTTTGTGATGTAGTTTGTGTATTACAGTTAGAAAAATTAAGTAGAATTATTCATTCTGTGATGTAGTTTGAAGGTTATCATTGGTTGAACAAATTGTGAAATAAGGGGCAGATATAATAAGATTTCATCTTCTTTCTGCTCCCTTCATTTTATCCTACTTGTATTCTTGTATCTGATGAAACTGTCTTGTAATGTTCTTTTAAAATGAATGAATAAACATCAAATCAAATCAAAAATTAGGTCAAGGGTGTCAGAGAGGGAGCATTCCAAGTAAAAAAAAGTGACTTCCTGTTCTGAATGGGTGGGGCTTTGATGACATCAGAATATGACCACAAGGGTTCGTCAGGCATCCAACAGGGACGACTCATGCCAAGTTTGGTACATTTCAGTCTTTCAATGTGAAAGTTATAGCATTCTGAAATTTATGGCGTGAAGCGTAACTTTGAGGCCTAGCCACGCCCCTTTAGCATATAAAAAAAATGCAAGCTTTTGATAACTTTTACTCCCTATTGTGTTATGGGCACATTTACCAAGTTTGAAGGCAATCCTTCAAAATCCCTAGTAGGAGTTTGTTAAAATTCGTAATTAGAAACATTCAGAAATGACCCTTTGACCTAAAATGGTTGACTTCCTCTTGGTTTTGGACCAGGGGTCCAAGATACTTTTTTGTAGGTCCTGAGAAGATACAGATGTTCACAGAGTTTCAGAATTGTTGTTGAAAAAATTTCTTGGGGCTGAGGTTTTCAAATATTCTTGTGGGCGCTGTGGAGGCTGTTGGCCAGTTATCATGGATTCCTGTTCAAGGGGTGGATAATGATCGATCATACCGATTTTGGTGCACCTCGGTTCAAATCTATGGAATTTAGAGCCAAACGTATGGCGACAGTGTTATGTGTTACTTTGCCACACTCACATGCTCCACCCCAAACTGTCAGTGTTAGAAACCAAGTTACACCAACATGTCTTCGGTCATTGGACACACTATCATGCTGATTAGTAGGGGTGGGCGATATGGCTCAAAAATTATATCGTGATATTTCAGAGTATTATCACGATAACGATAAATTTCGTGATATAACCCCAAAAAAAGAAGTATTTTTTTGTGTTATATCCCGAAATTTATCGTAAAATATCGTAAAATATATGTATTTTTTTGACAAAATTAACTTAACATGCTGCTTTGCAGTAGCCTATTATATAAAATTTTAAAAAACAACAAGGGGTAATTTTACTGAAATTAAACTAATACCCTGATGTTGGGCAGCACGGTGGCACAACTGGTAGAGCTGCTGCCTCTCAGCGAGAAGGTTGCCGGTTCAAATCCCGGTCCGGGGCCTTTCTGGGTGGAGTTTGCATGTTCTCCCCGTGCATGCGTGGGTTTCCTCCGGGTACTCCGGTTTCCTCCCACAGACCAAAAAACATGCTTGTTAGGCTGATTGGTGACTCTAAATTGACCCTAGGTGTGAGTGTGAGAGTGGATGGTTGTTTGGTGTGAGTGAGACAGGTCCCTCTTGTAAATGAGTCCCCGTGACTCAACGAGGCTAGCCTGTATAAAATAATTGTCTAATCTTGTCATCTGCGTATGTTTCCCATACACAGACGAAATTCGTCTCTGCATTTAACCCAACCACCTACCAGGCGGTGCAGTGAGCAGCCATAGAAGGCGCTCGGGGAGCTGGAGAATGAGCCTGTATAAATAAAGGTTGAATGAATGAATGAAAAATGCATGCTCAATAATCCAGGTAGAAAAATCTAAAAAAGCTCTGTCCAGAGGACCAGACTTAGCTTTTTTAGATTTATAAAGTATTTAGTCTCCAAGTAAAACTACACCTGCACTTTAGTTTTTGTGGGGATTTTTTAATCTATATTTTGTGCAGACTTTTTCAATCTAAATAACAGATCGTTTTTAAAGTGCAGGTGTGTAACAACTAGCCTAAATAAAATGAAGCTTAAGATTTTTTGAGCATAAATGAAACGTACAACAAATTATACGTTGCCTTTAAATGAGCTGTAACTTCTACAAGTTGATCAGCTGACCCGGCTGAAACTTGTTCATGTTTCAGCTTCATCTGTTCATGCAGGAACGTGTCATTCCTGTGTCATCTGTCTCTGATGGAGAGCGACTGTGGAGCCGCACGTGTTTGTAACACAAATACAGCGGGGACACGCTGCGATAGACACGCAGCACCGGGGCTGCTCAGAGCGGAGCGGAGGGGGGACATTTGAGCTGTCTGTCCCTGCAGAGCAGGGGGGGAGAGAAGCCGAGATGCGCGCACGTTGTTTTTAACATTTTAGCAGTAAAATTAGCGTTTTACACCACAGACTGTTGGAGGGGAGGTGCGCAGTTGTTTAAAGCGCTCCGGTGTTAAGGGGCGGGGCGCCCTGATGTATTACGTCATGAAATTAGCATATCATGATATAAGTTTTTTGCCCGGGCAAGCTTTTTATACCGGTATTACCGGTAACGATATGATATGGCCCAGCCCTACTGATTAGGTAACGGGTTAGATAGGGACCATTCAACGTAAAACTTTACCCTTCCTGTTGTCAGGCTTAAGTGATGTCATTATTTGACCATTCAGTCTAGCAAAGGACCAGATGTGGATTAATCACTGAGGGTTTGATGTCTCAGACAGTTTTCATGTAGGAGCTGTTAGCGTTTCGTTTTTCATGGCGAAATGTCCCCCATACCATTTGAACAAAATGGCCAAGTTTGAAACAGATTGAGCAAAATCCCTAGGAGGAGTTTGTTCAAATGTTGAGACTGTAAACCGCTAAAAAGTTGTGAATATTGGGACAGCATTCCAAAATTGCCACCTTCCTGTTTATCATACAATATTGGTGCCAAAGGTTNAAGTCTGGGCCTCCCTACTTAGGCTGCTACCCCTGTGACCCGACCCCGGATAAGCGGAAGAAAATGGATGGATGGATGGATGTATATATCCATCCATCCATCCATCCATCCATTTTCTTCCGCTTATCCGAGAACCGGAACCATAAGCGGATCCGAGATCCGCTTATGCCCGGAACACCTCACCAGGGAGGCGTCCAGGAGGCATCCTAACCAGATGCCCGAGCCACCTCAACTGGCTCCTCTCGATGTGGAGAAGCAGCGGCTCTACTCCGAGTCCCTCCCGGATGACTGAGCTTCTCACCCTATCTCTAAGGGAGAGTCCAGCCACCCTGCGGAGAAAACTCATTTCAGCCGCTTGTATCCGAGATCTTGTTCTTTCGGTCATAACCCAAAGCTCATGACCATAGATGAGGGTGGGAACGTAGATCGATCGGTAAATTGAGAGCTTTGCCTTTTGACTCAGCTCTCTCTTCACCACGACAGACCGGTACAGCGCCCGCTTCACTGCGGACGCTGCACCTATCCGCCTATCGATCTCACGCTCCAGTTTTCCCTCATTCGTGAACAAGATCCCGAGATACTTAAACTCCTCCACTTGGGGCAGGACCTCCTCCCCGACCCGGAGAGGGCATGCTACCCTTTTCCGGCTCAAGACCATGGCCTCGGATTTGGAGGAACTGATCCTCATCCCGGCCGCATCACACTCGGCTGCAAACCGCTCCAGTGAAAGTTGTAAATCACGAACTGATGAAGCCAGTAGGACCACATCATCTGCAAAAAACAGAGAAGCGATTCTAAGGTCACCAAAACGGATCCTCTCAACACCTTGGCTGCGCCTAGAAATTCTGTCCATAAAAGTTATGAACAGAATCGGTGACAAAGGGCAACCTTGGCGGAGTCCAACTCTCACCGGAAACGAGCCTGACTTACTGCCGGCAATGCGGACCAAGCTCTGACACCGGTCGTACAGGGACCTAACAGCCCTTATCAAAGGGCCTGGTACCCCATACTCCCGGAGTACCCCCCACAGAACCCCCCGAGGGACGCGGTCGAATGCCTTCTCCAAGTCCACAAAGCACATGTAAACTGGTTGGGCAAACTCCCACGCACCCTCCAGGACCCTGCTGAGGGTGTAGAGCTGGTCCAGTGTTCCACGACCAGGACGAAAACCACACTGCTCCTCCTGAATCCGAGGTTCGACTATCCGACGGACCCTCCTCTCCAGAACCCCTGAATAGACCTTACCAGGGAGGCTTAAGAGTGTGATCCCCCTATAGTTGGAACACACCCTACGGTCCCCCTTTTTAAATAGGGGAACCACCACCCCAGTCTGCCAATCCAAGGGAACTGCCCCAGATGTCCACGCGATATTGCAGAGTCGCGTAAGCCAACACAACCCTACAACATCCAGAGCCCTAAGGAACTCCGGGCGAATCTCATCCACCCCCGGAGCCTTGCCACCGCGGAGCTAACGTGAGGAGTAGAATTTTGAAGATGATGCGTGATTTAACCGGGAGCCAGTGGAGCTGCTGCAGGACAGGAGTGATGTGGTTATAGTAGGAGGTTTGAGTGATGACACGGGCAGCTGAGTTCTGGACCATCTGTAACTTGTGGAGAGATTTGTTGGGGAGGCCGTAGAGAAGGGAGTTGCAGTAGTCAATACGGGAAGTCACAAGACTGTGCACCAGGATGGCTGTGGAGCGGGGCGTGAGAGAAGGACGGAGACGGTTAATATTACGGAGGTGGAAATAGGCAGACCGAGTAATATTGTTGATGTGTGAAGTGAAGGAGAGAGTGGTGTCGAGGATGACACCGAGGCTCTTGACCTGAGGGGAGGGGGATAGCAGAGAGTTGTTAAGGGGGACGAGAAGATGTTCTGATTTTGAAATAGAGTTTTTGGTACCGACGAGAATGACTTCTGTTTTGTTGCTGTTTAGTTGAAGGAAATTGTTAGAAAACCAGTGATTTAGCTCGTTGAGACAGTCGGTGAGGATGGAGGGTGGGTGGGTGGAGTTTGGTTTTGATGACAAGTAGAGCTGCGTGTCATCAGCATAGCAGTGGAAATGGATGCCGTGTTTGCGGAAGATGTGGCCTAGAGGAAGGAGGTAAATGATGAAGAGGAGGGGTCCGAGGACAGAGCCTTGGGGGACACCCGTGGAGACAGGGGAAGACTGGGAACGGAAGGATTTAAGCTGAATGAATTGAGTGCGGTCAGAGAGATAGGAGGTGAACCAGTCTAACGGGGTACCTGAGATGCCAATGGAGGTTAGTCTGTTGAGGAGGATAGAATGACAGATGGTGTCGAAGGCAGAACTTAGATCAAGAAGAATGAGGATGGACAGAAGACCAGAGTCAGCAGCAAGAAGAAGGTCGTTAGTGATTTTTACTAGGGCTGTTTCGGTGCTATGGTGGGGGCGAAATCCAGATTGAAACTCTTCATAAATGTTGTTGTTGGACAGGTGAGAGTGAAGTTGACTAGCAACAGTTTTTTCAAGGATCTTGGAGATGAAGGGCAGATTGGAGATCGGACGAAGATTACTGAAGTTGGTGAAGTCAAGACCTGGTTTCTTGATGATGGGGGTGATGGCAGCAGATTTGAAGGCTGTGGGAACAGTGCCAGAGGTTAGGGAGGAGTGGATGATATTAGTGATGATAGGGAGCAGAGACGGGAGACAGGATTTAACAAGAACTGTGGGGAATGGGTCAAGTTGACAGGATGAGGACTTGGACTTGCTGATAATGTCTGCAATGTTATCAGCAGGGGGGAGGGAGAAGACAGAGAAAGGGAGGGAGGGGGGAGTTCAACAAGGATGCTGGGGGCAGTATTTGGTCCAAGGTGTTTATGAATTGAAATAATCTTTTCATTGAAATATGACATAATGGAGTTGCAAAATTCTGTGGAAACCATGTGAGAGGGCAGGGAGTTAGGAGATGAGACAGAACGGTGGAGGAGAGCGAACATTGTTTTTGAATTACCAACATTAGAATTGATGATGTCTGAGAAGTAGCTGGATTTGGCTTGAGAAATACTGTTCTTGTAATGGATGAGGTGGTTTGCATAAAGTTCCTTGTGAATTGTGAGATTAATGAACATGGGGAGCAGGTGAGAGGGGGCAGGAACAACTGAGGGGAAAAGGATGGACACTGGGAAACTAAACAAACTAAGGACAAGAAATCTTAAAAATAAAAGAACAAGGAAATATGGAAAAACAAGAACAGGATAACAAAACTAATAAAACAAAACAGCACAACCTCAAAACCATGTCACAACTAAAATCATTTGAATGGTGCTGTATATTAATTAAAAAACGAAGTACATATACAGACAGACAGAGATTATAATAGTCATGTACCGGTATCTGCACCCGTTTCCTCGAACACTGATGTGCATCATTCTTTGTTTCATCTCTTCCTGCCAGCCTAGTTCACCTCGGTTCACTCATTTCCACCTTTACTGCCCGTTTTATGTTTGCATTTTCCCAAAACATGTAACGATAGACAAAAGTATGCTAAACTATTTTTAACAAGTTTACAACGAACAGATTTTTAAAATAAAGAATAAGAAATTTAGAAGAAACTGGGAATATATTTCCTGCTCCAGTTAAAAATGACATCAAGTGTCACCTTTTACATTTAAATTAGATTGACACAATGATTCAGGAAAGTTATACCATACCATACCAATTTATTTATAGAGCACTTGTAACAGCAACAAGGCCAACCAAAGTGCTGTACAATAGAAACAAACAAGCACAGCGGACAGGAAAACATAAAATAAAAATAAATGTCACATTTTTGTCATCTGTGTATGTTTCCCATACAAGACGAAATTCGTCTCTGCATTTAACCCAACCACCACCAGGTGGTGCAGTGGGCAGCCATAGGAAGCGCCCGGGGAGCTGGGGAAATAGGTGTGCACTCATAGACACCCCAAGGTGTGTAGTGGCCGGGGTTCGAACCTGGGTCCTTCGGGTCCCAAGTCGGGAGCCCTGCCTCTACACCATGTAGATACAAATAGCAACAGAAACTAACTAAAATGGCCAACACTGTATAGTGTATAGTAATAATCATGATTAATTTGAGGAACATACCTAAAGTGGTATCTCTTGTTGGCCTAACTGTATATCATCTCTCATTCCTTTGTTGTTGGATGCATAACCGAGTACAGCAGCCGTCACCTCTGACCTCATTTCCTTCTGTGAAAGGAGTAAATAAGCACAACATCCTGTGGAGAGATGGAATGTGACACTGGAGACATTCCTTTCATGTCCTTCCCCATTATTTTACCCCTTTCTTTCTCTCTCTCTCTCTCTCTCTCTCTCTCTCTCTCTCTCTCTCTCTCTCTCTCTCTCTCTCGCTTTCTCTCTCGCTCTCTCTCTCTCGCTCTCTCTCTCGCTCTCTCTCCCTCTCTCGCTTTCTCACACACATGCACACACACATTTACAGAGCTTAATTTGTAAACCGATCGATGCTGGAACGAATAACTTGAATAAAGTAGATGTGATTTCAAGGTTCAAGGTTGTTTATTGTCATTTCACCACATGTGAATGAAAGTGTGTAATCAAGGTCCCAGTTACACCCAAAAATAGCAAAAATATAAGTATGAAAAGAAACAATAAACAAGGATCAAAGATAACCGGTTGTACACTAAACAATAGTAATGTAATATAATACGGTATATTTAACAACAGCCTGAACATGAGTCTGTTGTGAACAGACGGCAGTGCTGGGCAACGCTAATCCAAAAATTTGTTCCGCTATTTCTAAAGCGCTTATTAATTAATTTAGGTCCGCAATTTCAAAAGCGCTTATGTCTTAGCAAAGCTAGTGGAAGCTAATGCTAACGCGCTAACGTGCAAATGGCTACCTACTTTTTTTAATCCAGCAGATTTGACCATTTCGTGAAACGGTTAAGCTCAGAAAAACCTTGTGCTATAAAGTCAGCTAAGAAATATATTTTTTCTCAGCAAAGAAATAATTGTTTTTACCGTGTTTTCTTGTAAAGTCCTTCGCTTCTGTGGCCGTCGCCATTTTGAACAGGGCAAATGAGGCGCTGACGCGTCGCGTAGGCCGCTGAGAAACATCCATAAGTTCACCCTCCATGTTAAAAACTCTTCGTCTGACTCTTCGAAAACAAGCAATAAGGCTGCAGAGTAACACACTGGCTGCTAACTGCTATAGAGAGAGCGCTCTCTCTAGCCCCCCTTAGGGCGGGGACCGCTTTTTTTCACGGACCACATCCGGCGCTGACAGGATATGGTCCGTGAGCAGTCGTCCGGTTGATTTAAGAGCCCGTAAATAAGTTTTTTCGTTTTTACTGATAGATAATTAGTTATTAGCGGTACTGCATTTTAAATAAAAATAGCGCAAATCCGCTTATGAATTATAAAAGTTAGTCAATCCGCTATAGCGCTAACAAATTGTTTAGGTCCGCTATTAGCAGATTAGCGCTTTAGCGCTCCCTAGCGGTCTGGTGCCCAACACTGACAGACGGGAATGGTTACAGTAGTCCCTCGCTACTTCGCGGTTCGTTTTTTGCAGACTCGCTCTATCGCGGTTTTTCAAAGTAAGATCAGACATGACACAATTGGCTGAATGATGGATGAGCCATGGATCGTTGATTTAAAATAAATTATTTTAAATGATTTAGCACCCACAAGTGCAGGGGGAAGCTCCCTCCTGCATTTCTCCTCCGTGCTGCATCGGCTTTGTGAAGGGTTAACCCTTTGTTGTCCAGCTGCACAAATCGACTTTTGTCTTCCAACTTCCAACTCAAAGTGTGGGAGTGGTGGCACAGAGGTTAGAAGATGTGCCTGTGATCGGAAAGCCGCAGGTTCAACTCCCGGTACTGTCAATATCAAAATGTGGGTGGAAAAGGTGAAACACCCACATCTGCCTCCACCCTCATTGGCCCCACTCTGGGCCCCTGAGCAAGGCCCTTAACCCCCACCATCTGCTCCCTAAGCAGGTCTCTCTTGAAAATGAGTTCTCGTGGCTCAATGAGACTACAGTACCTGTATAAATAAAGGATAAATGAAAAATGAAAAAAGTATGTCACATTGTAAAATTGTCATAATCACAAAATATAAACGTGTTAAAAGTTATTTTAAGTTATTTTAGAACTTCTATGATCAAGAATGACATTACTGCTTCTTGCTGCAGAGCTGCGTGAAGGGTAAACCCTTTGATGTCCTGCCACGCTTCTCTTTAAAATTTTAATTTAATTACTGAAATTTAAATTATTGCTTATTTAAAATATTACAGTACCGGTATTTAAATTCAAATTGTTTATTTAAGTAGGGAAATTGTAACAGGTGATGAGTGCATGTGATTGCAGCCTGGCACATGTCATGACAAAGTTTATTGACCTTGAACTGAACTTGAACTACTGTATCCCTACTTTGCGGTTTTTCACTTCTCACGGGTGGACTGGGTATGGGACACCCACGATAAATGAGGGAATACTGAATTTTAACGGGATGGTAAACTTCTATGTTTACCTACATTTGTAAACACTCCGCTTCTGTCAAGCGGCTGCCTGTGGACTCCTGCCCGCGTACGACTTCCTGGTTAGCTCGGCACTCACCCCCACCACTCTTTTAGGGGTGGAGATTTCTTTAAGGGTTGATGCGGAAGTGCTACTTGAAGAGGCAGATCATATGCTATTGTGTTTAAAATTAGTGTTAATGTAATTATTTTCAGTTTACTTATCCAATTTAAGTTTTATTGGTGCAGTCATATTTGTTCATAAACTTATTATTACTGTAGTAAGCCTGAGAGTTACTGGATCCAAGCCGGATCCTAGAAAACAGTTACAGGAACGCACCCTGTCAAAATAAAAGAGTTCCTGGATCCTGTTCCAGCAGGATCCAGCTCAAATTAAGCACTGCATTACAGTACTTAATTTGGACTTATATAAGTTTTGTTGATATTGGGGGCCGGATGGATATTGCCCAAGAGCCATTTTGGGCCCTCGGGCCATATGTTGCCCACGTCTATGCCTTAGTTAGACCCTTCTTTTGGGGACATACAGTGATTTATCATTCTCAATTAAATGTCTGCTATTAAATTTACTTCACTGTCTGTCAGTGCTTCCTTTATTAAAATATACTAAATTATCCATAATACAGTATTTCTAAAATATTAAAAATAAACTGTTTGTTTTAATGCAAATAGATTTTTTTCCAACAAAAATTCTGAATTGTCTTTTCTTCTGTTTCATATACTGTAGTAATATAAGGCCAATGCTAATGGACTCAGTGGGTCATAAAGATATTTTTGTGTGTTCGTTGTATTTTCTTGTCAGTGTCATGTATACAGTACTGCAGTAATGCACAAAAGCATACACACCTGATAAATAGCCACACAACTGGATATTCACCTAAGCAGACACACAGCTGTTTTCACACATCCAAGAACAGACGAGCAGGGAGGATGGGATTGTTTCCAGGGCCTTAGCTCATAGGTTGTCATGTTCCCAGGGCTTTTCCCAATCTTCTGGGGCCTTGGTGGAGGCTAGAGAGGGGCTAGGGGGGATTAGAGTAAGGCATTACAAACTACTGCCTGCCACTGAAGGCCTGAAAACTGAATCCAGGACCAGGTCTCTTTAACTCTTTGTATGGCTCAGAGTCTCATTTACTCTATCTTTTTACTAATCTTTAGCAGCACCATGCCTGTTCATTTTCATCTCCCTTCATCTTTATTTGTCTTTTGATTTTGTGTCTGCTTTTCTGTTGCTCTTTTCCCCCACTGCAGCTGTTCAAAGACAGACCACACCCAATCCTTAAAATAGAGTGTGCTCAGGCCATCAGCACTTATTCTTTTTTGTTTTTCTCTTCTGAATGCAGTTCTTCTCCCATTTTTCCAAAACATTTTCTCAAAGCATTCTGAAGACAAATGTTTCTTCTTTCAGCACTTGATAGCTGTTGGGCTTTGTGTATGAAACTGATAGGTCTTCAAGCAGAGAAAGACAATTCTTGTTGATCATTTTCTTTTCATTTTCCAGTGAGGATGCAACCAGGTCTGATTTAAAAAGGCTGCCTGCTTTGCCCACCCAGGCTTTGAAGGAGCACCCATCTCTGGCTTACTGGTGAGAGTCTTCAGTTGTCCTTTGTGCAGGCCCGTCTTCATAATAACATTGTTTTGTTGTTTTACTGACAGTGAAGACAGGGTCATAGAGCATTACAAGAAGCTCAATGGGCAGTCTAGAGGGCAGGCTATTGTAAAGTAAGTATGACTGTGTCTCTTGTTATTTTTGTCTCATCTTAGGCTTTTTCTTTCTTGTAGCTCTTAAATGTGTGTTTTCCTTCCAGTTACATGAGTATCGCAGAGTCTCTGCCCACATATGGAGTGCATTACTATGCTGTAAAGGTAATGTTTTACTACTCTGCCTTTGCTTTTCTCTCACACATGCATACATTTTTGTTCACTCTGAACTTGAAAGCAGACTTGAAGGAATTTTGTTTTGTTTTGTAGGACAAACAGGGGATCCCATGGTGGCTGGGTCTGAGCTATAAAGGCATCTTTCAGTATGACTACCAGGACAGAGTAAAACCCAGGAAGGTGAGCTAATGCTCAATTACATTTTTCTTCTAAACAGGACAAACACTTCCCAGCACAGGTTTCAGTTCCTGTTTGGTGCTTTTTAAACAATTGCAAGAAATACTTAACCAGTGTCCGTGTATTGCTATTGAGTCTTTGTAAAAGCATGGTTTCTAAAAATATTTTCTTTACTGACGCAACTATTTTTACTCAGTTATTTTCAGTTTACGTATCTCTCCTCAAGATTAGTACGACGTGCATGGATAAGGTGTTGCTTCAAAAGCACTCATACAGTATATTATGATTTTCTCTATCTGTCTTTGTGTCCCCTGTTGTCTAGTTTTCCTTTCAGTTAGTCAGAATGTTTTGTTGGTGAAGAGTACTAACATTGTTTTACGATTACATCTGTCTAAAGACTTTCAGTACTGGAATGTTATATCCTGCCCTAAATTTATGTCTGCCTTTGTGAAGAAGCTTTCCTCCCAGTGTGTATCTGGATGAATACACTCCCAGTCTTGTGTCACCTCTGACTCACAATATTCTTTGGCAGCTTGATCTGTTTTCAGTCAGTCTTGTATTGCAGGGTGTTAATGGTGCTAACAGCGTTCCTGCATACCTACAGACCACCAAGACTTACTCACGCTAAGGCTTATTCTGTCTCTTGTAAACTCAGTCACTACACTAATAAATGCACATACACACTGGAAGCGGACTGAACATTGAACTCACCATCCTGATGAACACTTCCTGACTGCTAAAGGCTTTCCTGTTTGCCACTAACATGTTTTGTTAATGTGCATACATCTTGATTTGTGCAGCCTAAATTACTCTCACCACTAAACCCCCATCTTTGTCTCATTAAAATTCTCTAAATCTTGGTGGTGGTTATTCACTTGTTATATCCAAGTTGCAGATGCTATGCCACCAGAGCATTTCAAAACAATATATGGATTGGTCACAAGCACAGTGTTTTTTGTCGTTTACATACAATACATAACCTAAACACCACACGACTAGATTGAAAGATTAATCGAAAGAGCTATTAGCATTCCTATATGTATGAATTATTGTGTTCAACTTCCATAGCAACTATCAGACTGAGTCACTGGTCTTTTAAGTTCAGTATTGACACACACTATCACGAGCAGAGAAAAAAGAAAGACTGGGTCTCTTTATGGAGCAAGCCTAATTGTGGACTTAAGCTTAGCTAAAAAGTGTTGCATGAACCTCATCAGAATCACAAGTTCAGCTTACTCAAGAGGGGTCGATGTAAGCGGTTTCTGTTTGTGTCAGACAACCAGATCTTGCCTTGAGGTTGTCCGGTGGACAACCAAATGAAATAGACATACCGGTAATTAAAGTTCTCCATTGCCGCAATGGATTTCCATCATTTTGAACATCTGTAAGAATGAAAGGGAGAAAAATGTCTGTTTGCTTGCAGTCTTTAAAAAGCCATCCAATCTTAATAATGAAACAGGGATTAAACTGACGCTGCCTTCAACAAATAAAAAAACAGAGCCACTGATGCACGGCGGGTGTGCGCAGTGTTCCTAACTCAGTCAGGCTGCAGGTGAGTGCACTAATCAGTGATTCCTGTAATAATTTCCAAGGAGGACACCCCACGCTCCTAACTGAAAGTAATGCAATAACTTATTAAATGTCAACGTATTAAACCTGCGTTCGCACATGTACAACTCACTGCAGCCGGGGGAGATACCAGAACTGAAACAGCATTACTTCCACCCTCTGCTCTCACACTGCGCCCCCAACCTCCCCGGGACTTTGTATCTAAAATCTAATTTTGTATTAAACGTTAATGTGTTTGGAGCGTCGTCATCGTACAGACGTGCAACATGCGTGCGTAAATAAACTCGGGGTCTGAAAGAGAGAGCCCGCTGTCGCAGAAGTGTACTCGGTCTGAGTGTCTCACAATTATAGAGGAGGCTGTGTCTGCTGCTTTAGTTCTTATAATTAAACAATATTAATGCTAATAGATGAAATTTTATATGTCCCAGATTATACCAAGTATGTGGATCTGTTTCTCTGTGAGAGAGTCAGCTTCAGATTTGTGTAGTTTATCATAAAAATCGGACAAATTCAGTTCTACACTGTACAGTATTTAAGCAATAAGTTGTTGCGGCTGAGCCTTAAATTCACTGTGAGTGCTTCTCTGGCAAAGTCTGATGACAAGACGAGGAAGAGGAGGAGGAGGAGGAAGTTCCACTCCTGTAGTTCCTGAAAGTTTGCTTCAGTAGCTTGGACATTCCAAGCAGTCCTCAAGATGGTTGACTGAGAAAACTGTTATATAGTAAACGTTGCATATACAGCAGTGCAATATACGGTACTTATTAAATTATAGTTTTCTTGAGTTTTTTTTAACCTTCTTTATTGTAAAGGTTGAAGACAACTCAGAATTTTGGTGAACAACCAGATTCTGTTAGAAAAAAGTTCTTATGTCTACCCCTGCTCCAGTGAACACAGTGAAGATGAATTCCTCAACTGGACAGAGAAAATAGGGTGGAGAGTGTTTCCATTCTAGAGCTGAATTATGGAAACAAGGAACATCACTGGAATAAATAAACTTGTGATTTTTGTAAGAAGTGTCATCACTGTTTGAACAACAGGAAGTCTAGATTTGGTGAATATTCCATTAGCCACCCAGTTCAGTACCAGTAACCACTGACTCACTGATCCTCCCTGGTATTCTAAATACTCTGACTCAGAGAGGTTGAGTCAGAACACCAATTGTCAAAAACTATGGATCACTAAAATATACAGTATGTATAATTAACAACAAAAGTATGTTTTTGTCATGTGCAAGATAGTAAGGCAAAATTCCATTTTGTGACATTACCCCTACCAACACACCTTCGCCTTCATCCTTAACCAGAGTAGCGTTCATAAGGTTTCACATGGTAAATCTCTTCAAGAAGTTGACATGACATCTGTTGTAGACAATTCCTTTCTTATGTCAATGTGGTATGTAGTACTTGTTATCAAGCATGCAACAGAGTTCAACAAAAAGTGTTTTTTTTTTCATTCAACCTTTATTTAGTCAGGTAAATCTCATTGAGCCTCGTGGACTCATTTACAAGAGAGTCCTGTCTACAAACTAAAGAATGATGAACAGCAATGGTAGAATTTCCTTAAACAATCAACAATAGACAAACATAAAAGAGAAATACAGATTTATTTATTTTTTATCAAAGTAGCAAAACATTATAAGGTAGTTGTAGAAAATCAAAGACAGGAACATATCTGGATTGGTTTTGGTTTTTATTAGTTTTATTGGTTTATGCTTGTTAGCTTGTTGTTAGGGAAGTGCAACAGTCATATTAAACATGACGCTTCAGTACATATCAAACTAGATATATGTTTTTAGTGCCACTGAATTTTTTTTTAAATCAATGAACATATTTATGTTAGTGTTTTTTGTTCTTTTTTTGCCTACTCCTTCTATTTTAAGGGCCAGTAAACCCTGCTCCTTCACTTGACAGAACAAATAGAAATGGGAAACCCTTCCCACTGGCTCGAGCACGCAAAATGTAGGGGTAGGGCTAAAAAGTAATGGAAAAGAGTAAAATGTGATTTGATCTGGTTTCACACGGTCTCATATAATAAGTGTACATCGTGAGTGGGGGCAGCTGTTTTTTTTTTGTAGGCATTTTTACTTGAAGTGATCCTGTTGTTTTTAACCACATTCATTTTCAGATGTTAAAATAAGTCCCCCTCTCCTTACCACATGCCACATGCAAACTCTTCTACAGTGCACACACGCTGGGGTTTACTAGAGAATACCACACTCTTCTAATGCCTCATTAGTGTCTTGTAATTCCTTTAGGCATAGATTATAGAGTTTGGATATTTACTGACTTCCTTACCAACTGATTTGAACTAAACTGTCAGCACTGTTGGAGAGCCAGAAGGTTTTCTGTAAATAATGCAAAAAAAATGTATTCATTGTCATCTCACATGCATTTTGCCTCATATTGTAAACCTATTTGTAGCTTGGAGACAATTTGTGGGCATATTTTTGCACACAAGAACCCCACCCGTAGATGAAACAATTGTCTTGAAGCCCCAGGTTCAAATTCAGGAGGGAAAAAAAAGCCTAGCGTTTCCATAGTTGTACTGACCTATGCTATTTAAACCTTCTATTCTTCTTGTAATCTCCAGGGAGTCAGCTACAGGCATTTGCACTCTATCAGATTTAACCGTATTTGTGATAGATGTGTGTTTGGTTGTGCAGACATTAATGCGGGATAGTGCACTTGAGCACTCTGCTCGGTGATGAAGAACGACCACTTCCTTTGGTTGTGTGGGTCTGTGCCATTGTGTGTATTTTACAGACAAATAGGAAAGGGGAGCTATAGTGTGCACACATTTATACAGTATACCACCTCTAATAACACAACCACCCAGGAGGAGTTTTTCAACCAAAAAAAAAAAAGAAAAACTGCATTTTTTAAAATCAGTTATTCAAGCTACAAACAATGATCCTAGGAGATATGCTGTCAGGGGCTTCATGCCCCTAGAAGGGTCACCCAAGGCAGACAGGTCCTAGGTGAGGGATCAGACAAAGTGCAGCCCAAAAACCCCTATGATGAGTACAATTAATGGACTAAGTTTTCCCTCGCCCGGACGCGGGTCACCGGGGCCCCACTCTGGAGCCAGGCCCGGAGGTGGGGCACGCTGGCGAGCGCCTGGTGGCCGGGCTTTTACCCATGGAGCCCGGCCGGGCACAGCCCGAAGAGGAGACGTGGGTCCCCCTTCCCATGGGCTCACCACCTGTGGGAGGGGCCAAAGGGGTCGGGTGCAATGTGAGATGGGTGGCGGCCGAGGGCGGGGACCCTGGCGGTCTGATCCTCGGCTACAGAAGCTGGCCATTGGGACATGGAATGTCACCTCTCTGGTGGGGAAGGAGCCTGAGCTAGTGTGTGAGGTTGAGAGGTTCCGACTAGAAATAGTCGGACTCACCTCAACGCATGGCTCTGGCTCTGGAACCAGTTTCCTTGAGAGGGGTTGGACACTCTTCCACTCTGGAGTTGCCCCTGGTGAGAGGCGCCGAGCAGGAGTGGGCATACTGGTTGCCCCCCATCTTGGTGCCTGTACGTTGGGGTTCACCCCGGTGAACGAGAGGGTAGCCTCCCTTCGCCTACGTGTGGGGGGACGGGCTCTGACTGTTGTTTGTGCCTATGCACCAAACGGCAGCTCAGACTACCCACCCTTTTTGGAGTCCTTGGAGGGGGTATTGGAGAGTGCGCCTCCTGGGGACTCCCTTGTTCTACTGGGGGACTTCAACGCTCACGTGGGCAATGACAGTGAGACCTGGAGGGGTGTGGTTGGGAGGAACGGCCCCCCTGATCTGAACCAGAGTGGTGTTCTGTTATTGGACTTCTGTGCTCGTCATGGATTGTCCATAACGAACACCATGTTTAAGCATAAGGGTGTCCATATGTGCTCTTGGCACCAGGACACCCTAGGTCGCAGTTCGATGATCGACTTTGTTGTCGTCTCATCTGATCTGCGGCCGCATGTCTTGGACACTCGGGTGAGGAGAGGGGCGGAGCTGTCTACTGACCACTACCTGGTGGTGAGTTGGCTCCGATGGTGGGGGAGGATGCCGGTCAGACCTGGCAGACCCAAACGTATCGTGAGGGTCTGCTGGGAACGTCTGGCAGAGTCTCCCGTAAGACGGAGCTTTAACTCCCACCTCCGGGAGAGCTTTGAACACGTTCCGAGGGAGGCGGGGGACATGGAGTCCGAGTGGGCCGTGTTCCGCGCCTCTATTGTCGAGGCAGCTTATCGGAGCTGTGGCCGCAAGGTTGTTGGTGCCTGTCGAGGTGGCAACCCTCGAACCCGGTGGTGGACACCGGCAGTGAGGGATGCTGTCAGGCTGAAGAAGGAGTCCTATTGGGCCTTTTTGGCTTGTGGGACCCCGGAAGCAGCTGATAGGTACCGGCAGTCCAAGCGGCATGCGGCTCGGGTGGTTGCTGAGGCAAAAACTCGGGCGTGGGAGGAGTTCGGAGAGGCCATGGAGAATGACTTCCGTACGGCTTCGAGGCGATTCTGGTCCACCATCCGGCGTCTCAGGGGGGGAAAGAGGTACGAGACCAACACCATTTATGGTGGAGGTGGCGTGCTGCTGACCTCAACTCGGGATGTTGTGAGTCGGTGGGCGGAATACTTCGAAGACCTCCTCAATCCTACTGGCACGTCTTCCACTGAGGAAGCAGAGCCTGGGGACTTTGGGTCGGGTTCTCCGATCTCTGGTGCTGAGGTCGCCGAGGTGGTTAAAAAGCTCCGCGGTGGCAAGGCTCCGGGGGTGGATGAGATTCGCCCGGAGTTCCTTAGGGCTCTGGATGTTGTAGGGTTGTGTTGGCTTACGCGACTCTGCAATATCGCGTGGACATCGGGGGCAGTTCCCTTGGATTGGCAGACTGGGGTGGTGGTTCCCCTATTTAAAAAGGGGGACCGTAGGGTGTGTTCCAACTATAGGGGGATCACACTCTTAAGCCTCCCTGGTAAGGTCTATTCAGGGGTTCTGGAGAGGAGGGTCCGTCGGATAGTCGAACCTCGGATTCAGGAGGAGCAGTGTGGTTTTCGTCCTGGTCGTGGAACACTGGACCAGCTCTACACCCTCAGCAGGGTCCTGGAGGGTGCGTGGGAGTTTGCCCAACCAGTTTACATGTGTTTTGTGGACTTGGAGAAGGCATTCGACCGCGTCCCTCGGGGGGTTCTGTGGGGGGTACTCCGGGAGTATGGGGTACCAGGCCCTTTGATAAGGGCTGTTAGGTCCCTGTACGACCGGTGTCAGAGCTTGGTCCGCATTGCCGGCAGTAAGTCAGGCTCGTTTCCGGTGAGAGTTGGACTCCGCCAAGGTTGCCCTTTGTCACCGATTCTGTTCATAACTTTTATGGACAGAATTTCTAGGCGCAGCCAAGGTGTTGAGAGGATCCGTTTTGGTGACCTTAGAATCGCTTCTCTGTTTTTTGCAGATGATGTGGTCCTACTGGCTTCATCAGTTCGTGATTTACAACTTTCACTGGAGCGGTTTGCAGCCGAGTGTGATGCGGCCGGGATGAGGATCAGTTCCTCCAAATCCGAGGCCATGGTCTTGAGCCGGAAAAGGGTAGCATGCCCTCTCCGGGTCGGGGAGGAGGTCCTGCCCCAAGTGGAGGAGTTTAAGTATCTCGGGATCTTGTTCACGAATGAGGGAAAACTGGAGCGTGAGATCGATAGGCGGATAGGTGCAGCGTCCGCAGTGAAGCGGGCGCTGTACCGGTCTGTCGTGGTGAAGAGAGAGCTGAGTCAAAAGGCAAAGCTCTCAATTTACCGATCGATCTACGTTCCCACCCTCATCTATGGTCATGAGCTTTGGGTTATGACCGAAAGAACAAGATCTCGGATACAAGCGGCTGAAATGAGTTTTCTCCGCAGGGTGGCTGGACTCTCCCTTAGAGATAGGGTGAGAAGCTCAGTCATCCGGGAGGGACTCGGAGTAGAGCCGCTGCTTCTCCACATCGAGAGGAGCCAGTTGAGGTGGCTCGGGCATCTGGTTAGGATGCCTCCTGGACGCCTCCCTGGTGAGGTGTTCCGGGCACGTCCCACCGGGAGGAGACCCAGAGGAAGACCCAGGACGCGCTGGAGGGACTATGTTTCTCGGCTGGCCTGGGAACGCCTTGGGATTCCCCCGGAGGAACTGCTCCAAGTGGCTGGGGAGAGGGAAGTCTGGTAGAGGTGTCATCGGGCCGGAAATACACGGCCCTACCCTACCCGAGCCCTTAGTTTAATTACCCAAGCCCGAGGGAGCCCGCTGATTTCCTAGAAATCACCGCCCGACCCGACCCTACCCGATTAAAAAAAAAAACAACAACAACAAAAAAAAAAAAAACACTACGTTTATTTATTAAGCTTTTACTGCGTTCTCCCACTCAGCAAAAGAACTTGATGTTGTTCTGTGTTTTGATGGAGGAGGTGTGAGCGCGCTGCTCGCAGTTTGCTGTTGAAGCTTCAGGAATGTCAGGAATGCGGCAACTTGTTCCGCCGCAGAGAGCAGTGTGCGGACGTGAGCGTGCACCTGACGCACGTCAGCTGGTGACATAATTTTGAGCTTGTTAAAGTTAGGCCACAGAAATAATGCAACTCTCTGCAAGTCGTGGATAATAATTTTGCGCTCCAGCACTTCTGCATGTCGCGCAGAAACACCTGCTGCGGAGAGTCTGTGTGTGAGGAGGACTGGCAGCTTCAGNCAACTTTCACTGGAGCGGTTTGCAGCCGAGTGTGATGCGGCCGGGATGAGGATCAGTTCCTCCAAATCCGAGGCCATGGTCTTGAGCCGGAAAAGGGTAGCATGCCCTCTCCGGGTCGGGGAGGAGGTCCTGCCCCAAGTGGAGGAGTTTAAGTATCTCGGGATCTTGTTCACGAATGAGGGAAAACTGGAGCGTGAGATCGATAGGCGGATAGGTGCAGCGTCCGCAGTGAAGCGGGCGCTGTACCGGTCTGTCGTGGTGAAGAGAGAGCTGAGTCAAAAGGCAAAGCTCTCAATTTACCGATCGATCTACGTTCCCACCCTCATCTATGGTCATGAGCTTTGGGTTATGACCGAAAGAACAAGATCTCGGATACAAGCGGCTGAAATGAGTTTTCTCCGCAGGGTGGCTGGACTCTCCCTTAGAGATAGGGTGAGAAGCTCAGTCATCCGGGAGGGACTCGGAGTAGAGCCGCTGCTTCTCCACATCGAGAGGAGCCAGTTGAGGTGGCTCGGGCATCTGGTTAGGATGCCTCCTGGACGCCTCCCTGGTGAGGTGTTCCGGGCACGTCCCACCGGGAGGAGACCCAGAGGAAGACCCAGGACGCGCTGGAGGGACTATGTTTCTCGGCTGGCCTGGGAACGCCTTGGGATTCCCCCGGAGGAACTGCTCCAAGTGGCTGGGGAGAGGGAAGTCTGGGAGGTGTCATCGGGCCGGAAATACACGGCCCTACCCTACCCGAGCCCTTAGTTTAATTACCCAAGCCCGAGGGAGCCCGCTGATTTCCTAGAAATCACCGCCCGACCCGACCCTACCCGATTAAAAAAAAAAACAACAACAACAAAAAAAAAAAAACACTACGTTTATTTATTAAGCTTTTACTGCGTTCTCCCACTCAGCAAAAGAACTTGATGTTGTTCTGTGTTTTGATGGAGGAGGTGTGAGCGCGCTGCTCGCAGTTTGCTGTTGAAGCTTCAGGAATGTCAGGAATGCGGCAACTTGTTCCGCCGCAGAGAGCAGTGTGCGGACGTGAGCGTGCACCTGACGCACGTCAGCTGGTGACATAATTTTGAGCTTGTTAAAGTTAGGCCACAGAAATAATGCAACTCTCTGCAAGTCGTGGATAATAATTTTGCGCTCCAGCACTTCTGCATGTCGCGCAGAAACACCTGCTGCGGAGAGTCTGTGTGTGAGGAGGACTGGCAGCTTCAGTTTCTCATTCCAGAGACAAACCAGGTTGGTGGGATATTTGTCACCCTCCAGTTCTCTCTGTGCACGGTAAAATGGTTCGAGAAATGTCACTAAAAAGTCCAGCATGTCGGGGGAGACGCTCGTCCAGGCGCGCGCCGCGCGCCTGCTCTCTGGCTGAGTGGCTGCGCTCAGTGCGCTGCGGTTTTCACCATCTAAATTCACTCTATTAATTATTTCCTCATCAATAAACTTACTGCCTTATATTCTTTACAAGCAGATTAAAACAATTTTATATTGTGTGCATTTTTATTTAGTTTTGTTTGTGCTGTATGATTAAAAAAAACCACATCAAAGCCCGAGCCCGACCCGCGGCCCGCCAATCAAACGCAAAAATATGGCCCTACCCTACCCGAAGTCGGGTAGGGCTCGGGTAGGGTCGGGCTCGGGCAAAGAAATGACACCTCTAAGTCTGGGCCTCCCTACTTAGGCTGCTACCCCCGCGACCCGACCCCGGATAAGCGGAAGAAGATGGATGGATGGATGGATGGAAGCTACAAACAATCTTATAGAATAATTATAATTCTTATAATACAGTAGGCTTATGTAAGGTTGAAATGTCTCAAATTATAACAAAATGTTTTTGTTTTTTTACTTTAGGGTGGCAACATTTTGCCTAAATAATGTGACTGTTTGCACATGTAGCTTATCTTGGAGCATCAAAGGCGACAGTAACATTTGCAGCAACTCTGTCTAGATGATGGCCAGGACAGGCCTTTGTGGTCTTTTGCCAGAAAACTGTTTTGAATCTCCAATCTTATCTCCACAGCTTTGAACCATAAGTAACCAACACACGCTCAAACAGTCACTTCGAAAATTGCCCTGCCTGCTATATTTAGCACCATGCTACATTAGCACTTCACACTCCATTGGACGTTTATGCTACAGCAACAGTTATGATAAGGCAGCTGACTTTTGTCCCTCGTGCTTGTGCATTGCACACACATGCAAATACTGACTTTACAGATGCATGCTGTGCATTAAAATAGCCCACAATCTACTTTCTGACCAACAAGACTTGGCTTTTATGAATGTTTCTGAACAGGAAAGTTTGATGAACAAAGCAAAATACCCAGAAACTTCACTTGCACTTTACCAGCCCACACACACACACACTTCACCAACCCGTTACACACACACACACACACACCTCCCAACTGTGCAGCCTGGAGCACAACACACAATCCCTGAGGGAGGGAGGAGGGGTCACGAGGTGGGGATAAACTCCCTCTCTCTTCAAAACCCTCCCAGCAAAGCGCCAGGAGAAGAGGAAACTTAACTTTACACACTTTCTCTGCACGACACATCCACATGAGTCCAGATGGTGAACACCCACCACCTCCAACTTTTCTGTTGCCTTTACACCGGGGAGGGCTGAACATACACACCGGCTGTGCAGGACGTCTTGAAGGGAACTTTCTTGTCCAGCTGGCTGAGGCTTTTATTTTGCAAGAGAAGCTGATGGTTTGGGAAGGAGACGGAAGAGAGAGAGAGAGAAAGAGAAGTCAAGCCTTCTTCCGCTCATGCTGTCTTGCTCCAGCGTGAGGTCATTCAGTCCTGGGATTTATTGTGAAAAGACTGCAGTGTCTGGACCTGATCATATAGGTCTCGTCTTTCTTGTCCATAACAAAAAAAACCATTTTTATCGGCGTTTCTTTTTCTCCCTGCTCTTCTGTTTTCTTTGCATATTCTTGTCAAACAAATTGAAGCGTTCAGCAAAAAAGATCAGGTTTTTGTGGATTTAATGAGAAGCACATTTTTTCCCTTGGAGCCGTCCTGAAGACCGTCTGTTTCTCTTAAATTCCAGGTGTTTCAATGGCGTCAGCTGGAGAACCTCTACTTCAGAGAGAAGAAGTTTTCAGTGGAAGTTCATGACCCCAGAAGGTAAATGTACATCACAAACTCAAAGCTAATAACTCCAACATGAACATTTGATGTTGGTTCAACACAAATCATTTTTAAATTGCTAGTTAGACTAATTGTTGTATCATATCCTTTGTCTCATAGTTCTCATGCGTCAAGAATTTATATAACAATCTTACATTAGTGAAAGTGTTTTGCTCATTAGTAGCTTTTATTGTAAATTCACATTTTGCCTAAAGGGAATACTTTTTAAAGTCATTGTGTGCAGAGCAGGAAAAGAGGACTTCCTATTTACTTGGGTTAAGGGTATAAAATGAGTATTGTCAGCCTGGCAGCTATTGGGGATGTAACTTGGATTTATCGTCCTTGTATTTATAAATATGTGCTATTACGGTAATCACATGCATATCCATATGCACAAGAAGTAAACCCAAGACAGATTACTGCAAAAGGATGGATGGCTGAGTGAGCGCCGTTTTGCGGAGGAAGTGACCTCTCTTGTGTTTATTTAACATGGCTATATATTTGGAGTGTTGTTCTACAGACACTAAGGGAGGGAATGGGAGAAAAAGAGACAGACAGGGTGAAACAGGGAGCAGTGGTGTTTTCTTTAAAGGAAGCTGTCATTAGAGGGAACTGCTCTGCTGCTCCACTACACATGGCCGTTTAAAAAGGATGAGTAAACAATTCAGAACATTTTGTGTAGCTCTTAAAAAAAAAAAAAGAGCATCTTCATCATCATCATTTGTGCTTCTCAGTGCCATCAGGAGACCTTTTGTATTCAGTGTGTATAAGGAGGCCTTGTGTCCGCTCCTACTGTAGGGCGTCGGTAACAAGAAGGACATTTGGCCACAGTGGTATTGCTGTGCACACCTGGTACGCCTGTCCTGCACTCATCAAGTCCATCTGGGCCATGGCTATCAGCCAACACCAGTTCTACCTGGACCGCAAGCAGAGCAAGGTCAGTCTTTCTCACAAAAATAGTAAGTCATGCAGCTGGTTTGGGGGGGATATACAGTATTTAAACCAATTACCGTAGTCAGCTTTAAAAAGTTTGACCGTCTCTCGTTTTTTAAATCCTCAGTCAAAGATCCATGCAGCGAGGAGTTTGAGTGAGATTGCTATAGACCTCACAGAAACAGGAACTCTGAAGACCTCCAAACTGGCCAACATGGGCAGCAAGGGCAAGATTATCAGTGGCAGCAGTGGAAGTCTACTCTCCTCAGGTCAGTGTGAGTGTATGTGGAAGAAACTAAAACCATGAGGCAAAAAGACCACCCAACTTTGAAGGAAAAAGATAATATGGGAGAGTATGTCTGTGTCTTGGCATTGTGGAGTTGTGGACAGACAGAAACAGCTGCTGCAGGAAAGAGACTACTCATTCTCTGTTGAATGTTCTCTCACACATAATGTACACATACAGAACACCCCTCCCACCCTCCATGTCGCACAGATTCATCCTCCAGAGGCCCCCGTCCTCCTCCAAACTGAGTGGGTGAGGGAATGAAAGGGCAGCTGTGGGTGTACAGATTTCACCATAGCCTTTAAGACAATGCTTATCAGCGTTGAACAAGTACTGAATGTGACGGGAAGATTTGTATATGAACCAAAATTAGAAATGAAAGGGCAATGCTGCTTTGGGCCCAGACTGACATTTAAATTCTGAGAAGAAAGACAAGTGTAGTAAAATGACCAGTTACTGTGTCAATGTTACACAGGCATGGTAAAAAGAATGCCTACCCTCAAGTATCAAAACAAAACAAAATCATCTGATCTTTACTTGTTCTAAAAAAAAAATTAGATGAATCAAAACTTCAAGGGAACAGAAAAATGTCACATTCTACGCCATGTCATTATTTATTTATACAAAAGCTCAATCAAAATGCACAATAATGTTGAGGAGAAATAAATCCAGCTTTACTGCTTCAGTGGGATTTAAGCTACCGGTATCTGCCAAGTGTGACAGGAGTATATGTCCTGCATGTTTACCGGTACTTCAAAGTAAAACATTTATGCAAACGATCAAGCACGGTAGTGAAGATAAGATGATTTCGAGTTGTTTTACTGCCATAAGGCCTGGGCACCTTACAGTTTTTTAATCCAATGCTGTGGCAGAACCTTAAAGGTGCTATGTGTAACTTTCTGTAGAGTGCAGAACTTAGAAAATATTTTCAACAGGCAAAGCATTCTGATCCCTCCCCCTCAGAGCCATATATGGCTCTGCTCCCCCTGGCCCTGCTGAAATTCAAATTCAAGCTCTGTTTTTATTGGCTGATTCAAATTCAAGCTCTGTTTTTATTGGCTGGTTACAAACTCTGTTTTTATTGGCTGGTTAATGGCGGGTCACTCTGTGTTTTTAGTGTTTTTATAAATGCTGATAGAGAAGCAAGGGGACTATAGTTTTTTTCAGAGATTACTTTGTCTAACATCAGTCTGTCAGTAGATAGTGACAGAGTGAAGAAATATGTTAAAAATATATTGTTAGAAAAGTTACAGACTGCATTACAAAGTTACATAGTGCAGCTTTAATAAAGCAAAACTGAAGCAATGATGTAAAGAAGAGTGAGCCTAAAGTCCTTCACACCTGAAAACATTTGAGAACACAATAATTTCAAGTTACTGCTTGTTAAAGTATCTAACAAAGTAAAGTCAGGTCCTCTGGACGGATTCTTCTTGTTGAAATGTTTCATCTTTTATCCAAAAGACTTGGTCAAAATGATGTCAAAATGACAAAGTCTTTTGGACAAAAGACAAAACGTTTCAACAAGAAGAATCCATCCAGAGGACCTGACTTTACTTTACTTAGATTGTTCTACCTGGATTATTGAGCATGCATCAGGGTGACTTGTTAAAGTAGTTGTGCAGCTTTTTCATTTGACAAATGGACATGTTTTTTCCTCACACTCTACAATTTTGTTTATTTGTTGATAAATAAGAGTCTTTAGAAGAAAAAGGTAAGTTATAAGAGTGTGATGGGGACTAAATAGTTTTTATGTTCTACAACAGGGTGGGCTTTTTTATGAATATAAATGGCATTTTTTTGGACGACACAAACATTTATGAATAGTGGACTATGTCTACTATAACTACTGAGTGGCTGTTTTAGTTATATTAGGCTTTTACTGAATGCAGCTCTGTTGAATTTTAAGATAAGTGTACTGGTAATCAGTGTATTTAAACATAATATTTAAAAAATATATATGTTGACCAACGTGCCGCACAGAACAATCTCAGTTTATTTCCTGTTTTATATCAGACTGCATTCATCTTATCCTTCTCCATCCTGTTTTTTGTTTCACTTTTCTCTGTGCTTCATGGTCAGTTGATTTTCACTGTTAACTGCGGCGTAAACACATCTAAGGAACTTTTACAAGTAGAGATTCTTCTCGACTGTTGGGCTGAGATTGTAAGGTTTTGTTTGTTTTATTTTCCCTTAAAACCTGGAAAGTAGGTGTTGCTTAAATGTGGCTGCTATCGAAGGGTACGCTCCAAACAGAAGTGTTTGTAGCCTTTTCAGCTAGCCACGGTTCATTATCAGAATCTTTTAACTTCCATGTGGCGCATCTTGCAACACTAAGGCGCTGTTGTTGGTTTCTTTGTGACTAAACATTTTCAGCTGTGGTTACACTTTAGAATTATTTAAAAGTTCAACCACACAGTGAACCACAATGAGAAAGTAACAGAAAGAAACAGTCTGTGTGTGTGTTTGGGTGGGGGTTCGACAAAGCACATTGCAAACAAGACTGGCAGCATCTCAGGGCCTTGGAAATGTGCGTCACAGACTTTGTCCTAAACTGCCCCTTTCTCCAAACACTCACATGCCACAACAAACACGTCTCTAAAGCTCAGTTTCCTTATCAAAATGTTCCGTTCATTTCATGTAAACATCCTGTAAGACTAGCAGGTGCCCACACAGTTTCTTCCCCCCTGAATCTGCCTCACAAGTTAGCTCCAGACTCATTGACGTTATGTGTTGTCTACACCCTGCAGGCTCTCAGGAGTCGGACAGCTCGCAAACGGCTAAGAAGGACATGCTGGTCGCTTTGAGGGCCAGGCAAGAAGCTCTGGAGGAAACTCTGAAGCAGAGACTAGAGGAACTCAAGAGCATCTGTATTAGAGAGGCGGTACGAGATGACTTTCACAACACTCGCAAATACTTGAAATGCTTCCTAGCATAATTGTTCTAACTTTAAGGCCCTGTCTTCTCTCGTATTTTCCAGGAGCTAACAGGAAAGCTTCCTAAAGAATATCCTCTGGATCCCGGGGAAGAGCCGCCGACAGTGAGGCGGAAGATTGGTACTGCTTTCAAACTGGATGAGCAAAAAATTATTCCTAAAGGAGAGGTAAAAGCTCAACTCCCAATTCTCCTCATCTTATTCAAACAAAAACACAAAAGTGTAGTATTCACAATAAATACATTAAAAACTTCCGTTCTTATTCACGTTATCATTAAGGCAACTCATGATCACACACATAAACTTTTGTTATAAACTGAGAACATTAAAATATTGCAGTCTGAGACATCTTGCCCTAAAAGAAGCTCTACCCGGTACTTTTTTCTTACGTCTTCCTGCCTTTTTGTGCCCCGGCAAGATTTTCCAGCAGATCTCAGCTTCTAAATTTAGTCTGGCAGCGTTTTCACCACAGGAAGTGGTGATAGTAGGATTGTACATGCTCATGAATGTGTGTGTGTGTGTATTACTGAGGTTGTGCACTTTGAAAAGAATCCAGACACACAAAATCACAAAAACAGCTTTGCTTGCAGAAAGATGTTTCTTAATTTATGCTGAGCACCTTAAACTGCACACAGAAACAGAATTTGCTCATTCAGCGGTGCGCCGCCTGTTAGTGAAAGAGATTCCTCTGCACTAAGGTAGCCTAATATTAGATCAACCCAAGGGAATACATCATCATTTTGTCTCTGTGGAGTCCATTGAATTCTTGTTTGCTCTCACATGTGAGGACTTATTACATTCTAGCTGAAAATAGTTTGTCCTAGGTCATCATCATTTTTTTTTGTCTTCAAACACATTCATGAGTTAGTGCATTTTTTTAATTTACAGAGATATTTTTGCTTATGTTTTACTTGGGTCAACCTGCTCTGTGCCACAAATCTGGAGCTGTAGTGTAGGAGAGGATGGATTGATGTTGGTGCTTTAATCTGTGGGGACCCAGTTTCCAAATAGAGACTGTCTGGTTGTGAGAAAGCGCACAGCCACAGCACTGATAAATGATTTCCGCTGCGTGTTTTATCTGGCAACTCTTTCTTTCCTTGTGTGTCTTACCGAATGGGAGACACGGAAGAGTTGGTATAAGTTTGAGTCTGCATACTAGCACGTGTTGTTCTTGGATTGTTCATTGATCTCTGTTGCTACAACACTGAAATGGTCCAGTGGCTCCTGGATGTTGTAGTTTTACGGTACTCATGGTCTGTGCTCATATTTGTGTGCGTTCACCAGGAGGAGGAGTTGGAGCGGTTAGAGCGGGAGTTTGCCATTCAGTCACAGATCACAGAGGCAGCCAGGCGTCTTGCCAGTGATCCTCACGTGAGCAGCAAGAAGCTGAAGAAACAAAGGAAGACTTCTTATCTAAATGCACTGAAGAAGCTCCAGGAAATTGAGAACTCCATCAACGAGTACCGTGTGCGCTCTGGCAAGAAGCCAACGCAGAGGGCATCACTTATCATTGAAGGTACAATGTTTACTAAAGCTATTTTTAGATCTGATCATTGTATATGCGCTGGAATTTTTACCCCTGACACCGTTGCACTAAGCTGCACCTTAGTTACTTTAGATAAAAATAATATTCATGAGATATGTAACTCAATCTCTATTCTTGTGTATGTTTTTCATTCGTAGAAGCCAATATTTGTTCTGAAGACAGCTCATTATCTGATGCACTTGTCCTAGATGACGGTAAATCTGTTTTTTTTTTAAACGTTTTTCCTTATGGCTGTGCTTTCTTAGCTACTGATAATAATTTTATTCAGTGTGAACCACTTTTTCTGACTTTGTTCAATAATTGCTCCTTTTCAGATGACCCTCAAGTTCCAGGTACCCCAACGTTCTCTCCTGTAGCATCGCCTCATAAAGGTCTCCCTCCACGGCCACCGTCTCACAGCCGGCCTCCTCCTCCTCAGTCGCTGGACGGCCTGCGACACATGCACTACACGCGCTCCGACTATGACAAGTCTCCCATCAAACCCAAAATGTGGAGCGAATCATCACTGGATGAGCCCTACGAAAAAGTAAAGAAACGCTCATCTCACTCCAGGTTTGTGGGCATTTTTTTTGACTTCTCCATAAATGTTCATTTCCACTTGAGTTGTACATCAAAGCTATGAAAAAGTTGTCTTTATTTTATTAATATTGAAACTAGGGCTGAACGATTTTGGTAAATAATCTAATTGCAATTATTTTTTTCTATAAATTGCAATTGCGATTTAAAATGCGATTATTTTTTAAAAATCTTCTCAAGTATTTTTCAACAAACAGAAGAAATAAATCAATCTGTTTTATAATAAACAATGTCAGATTTATTTAAAGCAGAGATTACAATAAAGCAAACAAATCTATGCCTTTTCTTTTCCACCATTTCTATTTTTTCTTGTTTCATAAACATACCGGTAATAGTAAACATGTTAAGTGAACTTCCTAACTACTGTCTGAACTTCACATGACAGTTACCGGTAATAATATAAAAAAATTAGATGTAAAAAAAAATAAATAAACTTACTGCTTTCCAGCCAGTAACATCATAAAAAATAAAGTGCAAAAAACAAAAAGAGAATCTGCTTTAACCAACTCGTTATTTTCTGGGAATTCAAACTCAGTGAACACAAAATAAACTAGTATCTGTTCTTATTAAATCTTTTAGATGTAAAAAACAAAAACAATTTTTTCTTCATCTGCTACCTTTCATTTTATATTTTATATATTTTTTCTAATTACATATATGTTAATTATTATGTATTTCATCATTATAAAATGAATAAAAACGAATAAATGAATAGATAATTGCTCAAGGTATTTCCACGTGCCATTATGAATTATGTTCATATGGAGTAATACCTTCAAACAGTTCGGTCAGTGATCCCTGTCGGCTCATACTTTGCTTACTTGAAGTTGAAGCACTGGTTGTTGTCATTCTAGCCATGCAACCATTGTAAATGTCTTTGTGGTGTTTTAAAAAAAAAAAGTGTTGATAAAGATTTGTGTCACGTGACCAGTCAAATTGCAGCCTTCGCGATTAGAAAATCTAATTTTATCATATTGCGATATTATTGCAAATGCAATTAATTGTTCAGCCCTAATTGAAACATAATAACCTTTTTTACACGTGTATAATTCTGTTCAGTCACAGGCGTTTTCCAAGTTCGGGCAGTGCCGAAGCAGGAGTTACCAACTCTCATCCGAGCAGCCCTAACAAGAACACGCCTCAGTGGAACTCTCAGTCCAGTGTGCCGTCGACACCGGACCTGAGAACCAGAACTCCACACTATGTACATTCCACCAGGTCAGCCACCGAGTCCCTTCACTGATGATCCAAAAAGCCTGGACTACTCACTCACAGAGAAGTGAAGCTTGTCAATCAAAATGAAACGTTTTCTTTTTCTCCTCTGCTTCTACAGGTCAGTCGACATCAGTCCCACACGTCTGCACAGTCTCTCTCAGCACTTTAGGAACCGCAGCTCCAGCCTCGAGTCCCAGGGCAAACTGCTGGCGTCGGATTCGGATGCACACCCGCACACCCTGGGTAGTCCGGACTTCTTCCTTGGCCCAGGACGAGGCTCCAATGGCTCTGACCCTCTGGATGACTGTTCATCCTGCACCAGCCAAAGTAGCTCAGAACAATACTGCCCTTCCAGTGGACCCCCTGGCAGTAATCCAAACTACTCTACTCTGGGAGAAGACTCACCCTCTAAAGCAAGGCAGCGGCAGAGGCAGAGGCACAGGTGAGTGCAGGGCCAGTTAGCAGTATATTTTCAATTGATTTTTTAAAATATATATATATATTTTTAATTAAATTTATTCATTTTAAAATATAACACAAAAAAAAAATCACAAATGTAACTATACAATATTAAGAAATAAAATGAAGGGTGGCAGAATGAAGAGAAAATCTTATTATATCTGCCCCGCTTTTACTAACAGTCAGTTCAAACAAAAAATCATCAACAAATAACAGAATAAAAAGAACTCATAATCATAATCATCGAATTACAAAATAACACACAAAAAAACAATTTATATATATATCCCTGTAATAATTTTGTTTTGATTAATTTCTTAAATATAAATAATGAAGCAGCATTTTTAATTACAGTATCCAAAACATTCCACAAACCAATTCCCTGAATTGAGGTTGACCGACCCCTCAAACTGGTTCTGTATTTAGGTTTAACAAAAATGTCTTCCCCCTTTAGATTATAACAGCTTTGACGTTTAACAAAAAGCATTTGGATGTTAAATGGTAATTCTTCTTTATGAGCTCTATACATGACTGACAGAATATTGTAATCCACCAAGTCACTGAACTTTAACAACGTGTTAGATGGGTGACAATAACTTTTTCTGGTAATTATTCTTATAGCTCTTTTCTGTAACAAAAAAAACAGGTTCCGCGATTTGAAAGAAGTAGCATCAAACACAGAGACATTACCGTGAGTCTGACACCGTCTTCATGTGTATTTCTTCTACAGGTCTGCAGGTAACTTGGGTTCCTCTAATTCTGGCTCCATGCCAAACCTGGCAGCTAAAAACGGCTCTGTTGGAGGCTCAAGTGGAGGTGGGATGGGAGGGGGGCACCAAGGAGTCTACCTCCACAGCCAGAGCCAGCCCTCCTCCCAGTACCGCATCAAGGAGTACCCTCTGTACGTGGAAGGCAGCACCAACGCTGTGGTGGTGCGCAGCCTGGAGAGCGACCAGGAGGGTCACTACAGCGTCAAGGCTCAGTTCAAGACCTCCAGCTCTTACACGGCCGGGGGGCTGTACAAAGAGGCCTGGGGCGGCGAGGAGGGAGGCGAGGGGAGCGGCCGGCTCACGCCATCACGATCGCAGATCGTACGGACTCCATCGTTAGGGAGGGAGGGTGGTGGTGGAGGAGGGGGGAGGGCAGCGGTGTCCGATGAGCTGCGGTGTTGGTACCAGAGGTCTTCAGGGAGTCTGAGGGAAAGGAATCACTCAAATTCAGGATCCACATCTTCTGAGTCCGGGTCACAGCAAGGAACTTTGGGACACGGTCGAGGGAGTAGAGTAGGGACACTCGCCAAGGGTTCACCAGGTAAAAATCCCAATTATTCTCTCTAAAATGTGTATCACATGAGCACGTCAGCTGATTGTAAATACAGCCAGAAACTATTCCTGTTTACTGAATTAGTTTAGTTGTAGTCATGTAATAACATGTGCTTAAAGAAAAAGCATGTATAAGTTCCATAAACTAACCACTTGATGAGGGTAGATTCTGTAAACTTTGTGTCACATGTCAAGTTCAAACTCACAATCATCACGTGAGACTGAAACGTGGCAAATTGCACCGACAAGGTTTGCTCAACTGAGATTTTCTCGTCACTTCACCCCTAAGGCAAAGAGTTTTTGTCACTCTGAGACCAGAACTTGTAACTCTGCCTGGGAGAATTTACAACTGAAATCATTTGACCCTTTACTTCTTTTCTTGCCTTTTGTTTTCTTTGACCGACTCATTTCTCCCTTCAGCTGCATCCCCTCACACCCAGAGGAGTCAGACCCCCTCCAGCGAGCACCCAGCCACACCCACACCCCCCTGCAGCCCACAGCACATCCTCAACTGGAAGAGCGGGTAAGAAACGCGCACAGAGCAACAGAGGAACGTACGATGAGGCTTCATCTTTGCCTCTCGGCTTCTTGCTTCGCTGATTGGTTCGAACCTCGCTCAACGCACTCATGAGCTTTTATTGTCTGTTCTGATTGTGTCCACTAACGTTGGTCATCACTAAACTCAACCTCCGTGTCTGTCGTTCTTTTCCAAACTGGGATTAAATTGTTTTGATGTTTCCAGTTTGTGTTCTTAATGGTTTACTCATACCTCTTTTCTATTTTCTGTCTCCCACAATCACTCGTTGATCTTTTTCTTCTGAACAAATGTCATCACCCACTATTTGGCATTTCTCTCCTGTTTGTCTTTCTGTCTTTACTAACCCTCTTTTCTTCTGTGTGTGTCCTCTCTCTTGCTTTAGAGGCACAGGAGACAGCTTTTCTTCTGAGGACACCTGTCAGTCTCCCCCTCAGCCCAGCTCTGATGCATAGAGGTACCGCCAGTGGTCTCAGACTCCTGTTGGTCTAAATTTACACTGTAGTGATGTTGGCAAAATGTAGCAGCAGCGTAACAACATTTAGGAAGAAGAAAATGTGACAAAACGTGTACCGTATTTTCCGGAATATAGGTTGCACCCAAATATAGGTCGCATTGTCCAATTATTGCCAAATAATTGAAAAAAATCCATATATATATATATGTCGCACCTGAGTATAGGTTGCACCTACGTCAAAATGTGGACCGTGTTTAGCTCTGCTGCAAATGTCTCTTCCACAGGAGCGCACAGCAAGGCTTTTAAGAAGATTAACACTTAAAAACAATTATTTGTTTGATAAAAATTATAGCAAATATGTGTCTGAGCTGAACTTTTCTTTAATAAATGAATAATTTTAGCAGGATAAACACCTAAAAAAATATATTTGTTAGCTGACATTATTGTAAGAGTGTGTCTCAGTTTAATTTTTGTTAATAAATGATTACAAATCAGCTTATTTTATAAAAAAAGCCATAAATAGGTCGCACCTGAATATAGGTCGCAGGGCATGCAAAAATGATAAAAAGTCACGACCTATATTCCGGAAAATACGGTAGTATCCTAGTACTCAAAGTAGTTCCATATAAATCTGTCCATACACAACAGCTAGATGAACAGGAAGTGATTGGTAAAGAGCAGGTTTATGTAGGAAGGACTCATAGGGGCCAAGATGGTGTAGTGGCAGGGCTTCCAACTTGGGACCCGAAGGACGCGGGTTCGCGCCCCGGCCACTACACACCTTGGGGTGTCTATAGCCGCTTACGCATT
>JBBPBX010015326.1:22037-49637 GCA_038048925.1 Garcialebias charrua | reverse complement strand
CTCATCTTTCTCCCCCTATGGATAACAAAAGATCGTCCTGCCAATTAGTCTAATTGCATATTTAGAATGTTAAAGATGGCAGGGTTTAATTGAAAGACACTCAAACCTTTGCAACGATGGCCCAAACAAGCCCATATTTACACACAGGTAGTGCCACATCAAAGATGATTTAGAATAGATAAATGGAACATTTGGTAGTGATGTCATCAAAACATGTATGCCTCTAATGATCTCAGTCATGATTTAATTGTTACTCTCATCAAGACGATTTAACTAATATTAAATTAGTAATCATCATGTAATTGCTTGTAGGTGTATGACTGTGGGTCTGTGTTCTTTCACCTGAACTATTAGCAAAATATCTCACAGTAGTGCATGGGTTTTAATGACACTCAGAAAGTAATAATTGTATGCAAATTTACCAAGGAATAACATTTTGAGTCAACTCGATTTAAGATGGCTCCCACAGCTAATCTAGTTATAACCACAAATACAGCTAAAACCCAGTCATGTTATATGTTTTTCATTCAACCTTTATTTAAACAGATAAATCACGTTGAGCCTCGAAGACTCATTTATAAGTGAGATCTGTTTGGACAGACAATAAGAGTGGTGAAAAATGACACAGGGTTTGGAGACAAAAAACATTCCTAACGCATTTTTGACCTCTGCTTGGGGGGGCTGCCGAGGACGGTCAGAGATGAATCCAGAGTCCTGAAATGATGACAAAGTGTTTATTCAGCTGGGCTCCTCTGAAAAGTCAGTGGAATTCCTCAGTAGAAGTGTTGGGAGGGTGAGAGCATCAGGTTTACAAAACTTCTCTAGGCATGTTGAGATAAGATGGCCTGTCAAGGTCAGTCAGGGAGCCCCATTTCAGATAAACACGATTGATTTGGGGACAGGCAGAACTTTAATGACATCTACCTTCAGTCTGTGTTGGTCCATCCACTCACTTCCAAAGTGTCCAAATTAAAATGACCATACCAGTGGAACAGGTCTGAGAAAATCCATGAGATCTAATAAATACAGCCAAAAGTCTGGATTCTCGAGACATGAACCAAGCCATCATGTAAGGCAGGCAGCCTGACCAGGTCCAGATTTGCTACCGACGTATTCCTTGTTTGTTGATAGACCAGGAACCAGCCGAATCCAAAAAGCAGGAACCAGTTATCATAAATCCAATTAAATATGCGTCCTTAAGATCCACAGATGACAGCAGAGATAGACACGTCAACAAGTCTTCCAAGTTGATGAGATATCCAGCTGTGTGCATGACAACAGGGCAAATCGGCTAGCCTTCAGCCTGTCTTCGCTTTGAAGAAATGTTATCAGTAGCTGTTTACATGGGCAAAATTTTGTGACCGGATTGAAATGTGCTCTGATTGCATAATTAGATAGTACTATTTACATGGGCACAATCCGTTCAAGACGAGCGTTTACATGCAGCAGGCTTTTATTCTGACCAGAAGAACAGACATGTGCAGAGTGGTACACGCCCCCTTTTTTTTAAAAAAATGAAGAGGAAGTTGCTTTCGTGAAAACCACAGAAGAAGAAGTTACTTCCGGGACAAAAGTAAACAGATGCGCAAAAATTGGACCTGACCAGATTGTAATGACGGCGATGGAGTTGTTACTGCACTACTGCACTCCCTGATAGAGCTACAGGCAAGCAACGCATGCTTTTAGTCTTTTCTATTCGCAGTATGAGAGCGCTGGGAAAGGAGGGGAGGGGTGCGCTGCCGCGCGCAGCGCACATGCGCAGTCAGGACAGTTTTGCACGGTCCGATAAAAGGAACAGAATATGTGTTTACATGCGCACACATCGGGCTACGGATCGGCGTAAACCACCCGTTTCGAACGGATCGCAAATTAGGTCGATCACGCCGAATACACAAAAAATAACCCGACCGGGGTGTTTACATGACGCACTTTTGATCCGATCGGCCGTTTGATCCGATTACTTATGTCCATGTAAACATAGCTAGTTGTGTTGAGGGACCAACTGACCAAATTGAAGTCCATAGTTATGATTCTGAAGATTTAGAAGAAGAGAGGCTCTCAGACAGTTTCACAGACAAGACAAAGCAAAAGTAAAGCGGAGAACGAGAGGAGACGTCCGCCCTTGAGAAGAGCAAGTGTTGAAGTGTTGGTCCCATGTTGTTCATCTGGCTCGTTCAGGCTGTCACACATTTGCTTAATGCAGCTTAAAACATTGAATGGATTGGGGGAAAGAAATGAGGGGAATTATAAATATATATTTCATCCAACATGACATCTCTCTTCGACGTGCTCCTGTAGCACACCTGGGCCAAGCAAGGCTTGTTCAGAACTGATCCGCCTGGTGGAAGGATAGCTTCTAGACCTTGCAGAAAAATAAAAAATAAAGAACTCAGTTGGTTGTTGTGTGATTGAAGTAAACGCAAGAAAGCATTATTAAGAACATTGATTTACCTGCTGTTAATCAGCTACTGATTATCACCAATGAAATATATTTCTGTCAGTATTAAATCTATTATGTTCTAAGATTGTGTTCACCTAAATCCTGCCATATAATGTGAATTGTGATACAAGGCGGAACCTTTACTTCCGGATTTTATTTTCAATAGGGAAGAGTTTTTCAGTTACACGCCTGCACAATACAACAGACCTAACACTTGATGTTTACATTCAAGCTGATTGGCAGATAGGCTGGCTGCGTGGTGAGTGTAGGGTGGTCCCACGAGGCGATGACGACACCCAGGGGTTTATAGACGTAAGTCAGCCTTCGAAGTGTGTATGTGAACTGGTGTTCGGAGTGAGGTCTGTGGTTGCAGCTGCAAGGTTTATCCTTATATGTACAATAAAATCAAAAAAGGCGTTCAATACAGGATCAACTGGACTTTATTTGTTGCAGAAAACGTTTCGACTTCTGTCCAGAAGTCTTTTTCAATTCTAGACTGGACAGAAGTCGAAACGTTTTCTGCAAAAAATAAAGTCCAGTTGATCCTGTATTGAATGCCTTTTTTGATTTCATCATGTCCTGGACGACTGAGAATCTTCACCAGCATATATGTAAAATAAACCTGCCAAATAACTTGCACATTCGTTTCAGAGTTTCCTTCAACCTTTGAACTCGTAACAATTTGGTGACCCCGACGTGATGGTTGGGAAGGAACGGGAGCCGTTTGGGGGCTTCCCCTACCGAGTGAGCCGAGCACGCGTGTAGTCAACTGGCGCCTTCTTTCAGGTGAGCAGATCTTCCATTTATCACTAAATGTCTGCTATTGGAAACACTAAATTTACGTTGACTGTATGCTGTTTGACTTCGGGTGGGCTAATTTCACCGTGGGGTAGCTACGGTTTATTGTGTTAGCAGCTAAATGTAAAAAACGTGAACTACTGTTGGTATTTTTGTGTGTGCAATTTTTTTTGCAGTCATTGTACATGTAAGTAAAGTGGAAGCACATAGTCCCACATCCACACACGCGCAGGGAAAGATTTATGAGTGCCTAAGCTCGCTCTCCCCATCCCGTTTTCCCCATGCTACATGAGCTCTGCAGGCTTTTCGCCTCTGAGACACGGTTCATTTTTATTGTGGGACTCCGGGGGCTAAGTGACGCCATGGCCTGACCATTATCTCCGGGATCCGTTCGCCATAGAGATAATACAGGTTCTGATCCGGGCCATTTCCTGCCGTTTAGAGTGGTTTGGGACCACTCCAGGATTGTAGTTCGCCGTTTGAGGTGGCTGGGTCACTCACGGGTCCTGTGATTGCTGTACAGAGCCAGATTTATCCTTTAATGTTAATTTAACGAGCAAATAAAGGCAACAGGGACAGATTTTTGTTTTCTATAAACTATTGCTGTTTTTATGGTTGGGGAGATATGTATATATAAATATAGTTTTATACTAGTCATATATATAATATAGTTTTTATTCTGGTCTTATATATATATATATATATATATATATATATATATATATATATATATACAGGTGACCCCCGACCTACGACCCCATCGACCTGCGAACCACGGGACCTACGAACATATCATATTTAATAAAAATATGAAATTACTGTATTAAAAAATATATATATATTTTTTTGTGTTTAAATGTTCTTAATTTCATGTGTACATCACTTTGTTGCAGCTATGGTTGTTTTAAAGGCTTTATAAATAATAATTATGATAAAAAAGATCATTTCTGATCATTTTTGAGCAATCTTGGGCAACAGGAAGTAGGTCTTCAGTTTACACGGTCACAAATTAATGTAGAACACCGGACGGCGTTTTAGGTTCAGTCACTGGGGTCTCCGGTCACAAATTCATGTAGAACACCGGACGCCATTTTAGGCTAGCTGCCGGGAGCCGGCCCGAAGACTGGTGACCAGGATGGCTTCATATGGATTAATTACGAGCTGGAAACGTCTCTGTGAACTTTGTGGATGTCTAAGGCAGCAGCGGATTTATCGCAGATCGTGCCAGGCCGCCGCGGGAACACCTCCGGCCAGGCTCTGGCCTGGCTAGCTCCAGAAGCTAACACCGGACGCCATCTTAGGTCATAGTTACGGCTGCAGGCAGCCAGGTTTGGAAGACTGGTGACCAGGATGGCTTCATATTGGATTAATTACGAGCTGGAAACGTCTCTGTGAACTTTGTGGATGTCCCAGGCAGCTGCAGATTTATCGCCGATGGTGCCAGGCCGCCGCGAGAACACCTCCGGCCTGGCTAGCTCCAGAAGCTAACAAGGGAGCTAACACGGGACGCAGCAGCGGCTTTGACCACCTCCAAGTAAGAAATTATATTTTTATTTAATTTATATTTTTATTACTGTACTGTATTAATTAATTACACTGTGTTAGGTGTGTTAGGATAGGCGAAGTACGTACTGTACAGTACTTGGTACCACAAAAAAAAAAAATACAGGACATCCCCGAGTGACGAGGGTACGGAAGGTCTGACCTGCGAACAGATCGACCTGCGAACCGTTCTTAGGTCCCAAACTCGTTCGTAAATCGGGGGTTACCTGTATATATATAAATATGGTTTTTAGACTGGTATTTTATTTTTATTGGGGTGCTTCAGAGGATGAGAAGCTTGTAGCACACAGGATTGTTTTCCTTTGGTTGATCAGTCTCCTTCATTAGCATGGCTTAATGAACTTTTAATACAGGCTGGAAGGGCCTTGACATTGGCCTTGGATGAGAAACAACGGTTTTGCTACTAAGCAAGAGAAATATAAATAATGGCTAAAAGTAGATCAGTTTAACGGAGACTGTCAAATGTTTTTGGATGAGATGAGGAGAATTGGAGGGGAACAGAAAAATAGTCTGAAGAATATGCACAAGGCCGCTTCACAGGTGCAAGCTGCTGGCTCGAACTCCGATTTATGGCTTCTAACAATCAAGCCCCAGGCCAATATCCTATTCAATAGGGGTGCCCAGGTCCGATGGTAGGTGGCGTCTTGTATCTTGAGCCTTTGGTTTCGCTGACCATTAACGGCCGAAATCACATGTGTATGGTTGATACAGGAGCCAGGTATTCAACAGTTAACACGTCACTCCCACGATCAAAGAATACCATACCTGTTGTTGGATTTTCAGGAGAACCAGAGGGGTGGCCTCTGTCCTGTTACGTGCCATGCGTGTGGAATAATCTGCGCTTTAACATTCCTTCCTGATTTCTGACTCATGTCCAGTGAACTTGATTGGACGAGACATTCTGTGTGATCAGAACGTGACTTTAATGATGAGTCCTGACAACGTCCAGCTACGCTTTCCTGATGGAACTGTTCAGTGCTATGCTACAATGAAACGCTCTATTCATCAGATGCTTCAGGCCCTCGGGACTTCTGCTGAGTCTGGTCCAGCTGAACTTCAAGCTGAAGTCTGGTGGGGAGCAGTCCCTGACTTTACAACCACGCTCTTGTACGACACTCTGCAGAGCTGAGACGCTTGGATTAATGTCATAAGACCCTATGACACGCCTCCTGATGTGGCACACCCCACACGCTGAACTCTGACCTGTGTGGGGATGAGAACTTTGATGCTCTCTGGGCAGGACTGCTGGAGCAATGTCAGAAAACTGGTGACTATCCAGTAGCTGAACTCATGGACATCCTCTGAGGGAGTGGCGGCAGCTGTGAGGTTGCCTGCACCACTGTTGCAACTGTATGTGCTTGGTGATGTGTCCGTACCTCATGTGTCATTGATGGTTGTGTCTGGTGCTGATGCGAAGAATTTAGGCCCTATGATGAGACGCTGTCTTGCTGTCCGGGAATGGGTGCCCACACAGAATCCTCACTTACACTATTATCCAGAGACTGACACCTACAGGATCACACACAGATCATTTACCTGTCTCAATAACTCTGAATCCGGGCACAATTCCTATTTTTAAACATCAGTACGGACTCAGACACGAGCTGATTGAAGGGATATGTTTGCATTTACCTTTAAGGGGAAACATTACACTTACCGGTTCTTAAGTTCCTGAGTAGCCTCTTCTCTTGCTCTGGCCTACGATTGACGCCGTCTCAAGGAGGGCACCATTTTAAATCATTCTAGACCAGTACATGTTAGGATCATATGTTACATTTTCTGGGGTTGATCGTTTACAGTAGCTCCTCTGAGAAACCTGTTTCAGCTGTGGGGGATGACCTTATGTATCCCCGACTGCAGTGGACAGAGGAAGCTGACAGGGCATTTGTTGAGATTAAACAAGCTTTGTTTGATGCGTGCTCTCTACAGATTACTTTTTGCCATTTCACTTAGATGTGGATGAAAAAGACGGATTTGTGAATGCCGTCTTGTTTCATAGAGGGAGAGCTGACTCTGAGCTGACTCTGAGAGACTACACGTTTTGATGTATGATAGTGTACAATAAGATCAAATTCTGACCCTTCTCAACGCACTGTACAGCAGGTACGAGACGAGCTGAGTGCGTCTGAGGGGCTGGGCGCATCTTAAGGACTAGGTATGTCTGAGGAGCTGGGAGTTACATCCTTACAGAGTGACGCTGAACCTCCACCTCCGATTGGGAACGTAGATCGACCGGTCCCAATGTCACGATACAACTTGAGGATAAAATCAAAACAGTCTTAAAATAACATTACATAAAAAGGGGACATTGTTTGTTGTACATAATTGTTACAGGAAGAATGAATTATCTAGCGGTTAGGTTAAGTGTGATAACCACTCTGGGAATTATTTTGATTACAGGACTCACTCTGTGGGTTGCACTGAAAGCTCAGACGGGCTCCCCTGAGGTTGTTCACGACAATGTCAACAGATCTTGTGATGAGGACCCTAACTTCTTGCTCAGAAGAGGGACAGGTGAAACAGAGGTTGCAGATGTTCAGATTCAGGTACACTCAGACACTGAAATTAGTAGATCAAGGAGATCTGTGGTAGTTAATTTTCTGCAGTATAATTTCACAGCCGTTACAGGAACGCTTGTCAATCATACAGTTACATAAAATTATTTTACTGAGTGTCTCAAGCAGGTTGTTGGACAATAGTTGATCAACAAGATTCTGTTGAACCCACCTCTTGAGATGTATGTTTGGGGTAACTCATACAGGTTTGGTGCTGACTTTTTATTCTTTATTACAGGTAAAATCGACTGGACTTCTGATGAAAATTGTGAACAATTTATATTTGAAAAGGGGAAATGCACTTTACAATCACTTGATTCCACAGCTGTGATGGACAAGCAGAAAAAACTTACCATAACTGGGTTTACATTCCTCCCCTTTTCAGCAGATTAATTAATGTTGAATGAATGTTTAATGTTGCAGTGTGAACAATGAAGGGAAGATCTATTTCCCTGCACCATTTTTATCCTACAGGTTAAGGTGTGGAACATGTAGCAGAGCAGAACTAATCACATTAACTAACCAACTAATATTAATAATATATGCCAAGGATTTCTCAATATTTGTTGAAACCTCTCAATTGTTGTTTACACCGTATGTTGAAGTTACATATGATTATTCTTACGCCTGTGAAGAATGAATGTGAGGATTGAGGTTGTTGAGATAAGGGCAGAATGTGAATGTTTCAGACAGATTAATGAGAATATATATGTTTGTGCCTTGTGAATGTGCAATACAGTAGTTGTGTGTTGATAGATTTTTGAAAAAGGTGTACATGGTTTTCACTACTTTTCCATAGATATAATTTAGTTTGATCAGTTTTGATTCTTAGAGAATGGAAATTAGCTGCACCTTTATTAAGGAGTATCAGAGCAGCCTAGCAATGGATTTTACTGATAGGAAGTGTTTGTCGTAGAACATTCTGGTACAGAGAATAATATATATTTACAGTATAACAATAATTAGAGGAGACAGAAATATAAGGAGATGAGACGTAGAGCAAAGAGGGAAGTAGCTAAGGCAAAGCAGAGGGCGTACAATGAGTTGTATGGGAGACTGGACACTAAAGAGGGTGAGAAGGACTTGTACCGATTGGCAAGACAGAGGGATCAGGTTGGAAAAGATGTGCAGCAGTTTAGGTTTATTAAGGATGGGAATGGGAATTTTCTAACAAGTGAGGAGAGTGTGATGGGAAGATGGAAGGATTACTTTGAGGAGCTAATGAATGAAGAGAATGAAGAGTGGAGGTCATAGAAGCTGTGGACCAGGAAGTGGGAAAGATTAGTGAGGGTGAAGTCCGGAAAGCTCTGGAAAGAAGAAGAAGACAGTATATGGATGTGAATATAATTTTCTGAGACATATCTGAAAAAGAGCAGTTGAGCTTTTCACAGATATTGGACTAGTCAACAGAGTAGTGTAGGTTTTTCCCCTTACAGGTGTCTATGATGAAGAAGACGAAGATGAAGAGGCCTGACCCCTGGTTCATAATTCTTTGCTAAGGGTAATACATAACAGAAATATAGATTCCACACACTGGAGGCGTGACCTTTGATAGGAGGGACAGTCCATTTGATTTTATTGTTTTATTTTTATTTGTTTATTTGTTTGTTCTTAAATGTCTTTTTGTTTTTGTTTATTTGTTGTTTTTGTTTATTCTTTATTACTTTTCTTGTTTGTTTGTTTTGTTTATTTCTTATTACATTTATTTGCTATTTTGTTTTGTTTGTTTTATTTTTATTCTTTGTTTTTTGTTGTTTGATTTCTTTGTTTGTATTTTCTTACATTTATTTTCCTTAGCTTTGTTAGTTTTTATTATGTTTCCAGCATTTAAGCTTTGACAGCTACTGTATATTTTATTACGTAGTTTTTATTACCATTTAGTATTGATGCTTATTTTTATATATGGGGTTTTATACTCTGGGTAGGTTACTTGTACCTTAGATGTAGGATTACTGCGGGTTAGGTATGTTAGAGATTTCCAAAGTGTATCCAGTTCTTAATTGCATTGACACATAGTACATATAGGATTTTGTTGACATGATGGTTGTCATGTCAAAAGGGGAATTGAAATATATTTCTGTCAGTATTAAATCTATTATGTTCTAAGATTGTGTTCACCTAAATCCTGCCATATAATGTGAATTGTGATACAAGGCGGAACCTTTACTTCCGGATTTTATTTTCAATAGGGAAGAGTTTTTCTGTTACATGCCTGCACAATACAACAGACCTAACACTTGATGTTTACTTTCAAGCTGATAGCTGATTGGCAGAGGCTGGCTGCGTGGTGAGCGTAGGGTGGTCCCACGAGGCGATGACGACACCCAGGGGTTTATAAACGTAAGTCAGCCTTCGAAGTGTGTATGTGGACTGGTGTTCGGAGTGAGGTCTGTGGTTGCAACTGCAAGGTTTATCCTTATATGTACAATAAACCTGCCAAATAACTTGCACATTCGTTTCAGAGTTTCCTTCAACCTTTGAACTCGTAACACCAGTGATGGCATAGTTACATTGAAAAAGTAGCTTAGTTAAGTTACTGATTAGTCCTTGGGAAAAGTAACTTAGTTAAGTTACTGATTACTTGATTTGGAAAGTAACTAAGTTAGATTACTAAGTTACTTTATTAGTTACTTTCAGCAGCCGCTGACAAGAACCCTCTGTCACAATACATAAAAAATTTAAATGTTTTAATAAAATAATTACTAATAAATATTCAAAAAACAAAATACAGTAGTCTTTCTTGACTTCATTAAACATAAATACTTGTTATAAAAAATAAGGTAGTATTTCTTGATTTCAATATCATAAATGAAGGTTGAATGAATAAAGAAATACTTGCTTTATATAAAAAATAGTGTCTTTCTTGACTTCACTAAACAAATAATATTTTTACAATAAAGACTTATAAAATGTTTATTTTGAAAATGTGTCAAGTAAACAATAGGTTTGTATGAAAATAAATAAAAGCATGAGCCATGGCCCAGCACAGAAGATCAACATCATCAGGCCAGGACTCTGCAGTCTACACTCATCTCCACGCCAGCGGACACTCTTTCAGGGATGAAGATGTTCACATCCTTGATAGAGAGGAACGGTGGTTTGAGAGAGGAGTAAAGGAGGCCATCGTTGTGAAAAGAAACCATCCATCCATCCATCCATTTTCGTCCGCTTATCCGGGGTCGGGTCGCGGGGGTAGCAGCCTAAGTAGGGAGGCCCAGACTTCCCTCTCCCCAGCCACTTGGAGCAGCTCCTCTGGGGGAATCCCAAGGCGTTCCCAGGCCAGCCGAGAAACATAGTCCCTCCAGCGTGTCCTGGGTCTTCCTCTGGGCCTCCTCCCGGTGGGACATGCCCGGAACACCTCCCCAGGGAGGCGTCCAGGAGGCATCCTAACCAGATGCCCGAGCCACCTCAACTGGCTCCTCTCGATGTGGAGAAGCAGCGGCTCTACTCCGAGTCCCTCCCGGATGACTGAGCTTCTCACCCTATCTCTAAGGGAGAGTCCAGACACCCTGCGGAGAAAACTCATTTCAGCCGCTTGTATCCGAGATCTCGTTCTTTCGGTCACAACCCAAAGCTCATGACCATAGATGAGGGTGGGAACGTAGATCGATCGGTAAATTGAGAGCTTTGCCTTTCGACTCAGCTCTCTCTTCACCACGACAGACCGGTACAGAGCCCGCTTCACTGCGGATGCTGCACCTATCCGCCTATCGATCTCACGCTCCAGTTTTCCCTCATTCGTGAACAAGACCCCGAGATACTTAAACTCCTCCACTTGGGGCAGGACCTCATCCCCGACCCGGAGAGGGCATGCTACCCTTTTCCGGCTCAAGACCATGGCCTCGGATTTGGAGGAACTGATCCTCATCCCGGCCGTATCACACTCGGCTGCAAACCGCTCCAGCGAAAGCTGTAGATCACGATCTGATGAAGCCAATAGGACCACATCATCTGCAAAAAACAGAGAAGCGATTCTAAGGCCACCAAAACGGATCCTCTCAACACCTTGGCTGCGCCTAGAAATTCTGTCCATAAAAGTTATGAACAGAATCGGTGACAAAGGGCAACCTTGGCGGAGTCCAACTCTCACTGGAAACGAGCCTGACTTACTGCCGGCAATGCGGACCAAGCTCTGACACCGGTCGTACAGGGACCTAACAGCCCATATCAATGGGCCTGGTACCCCATACTCCCGGAGTACCCCCCACAGAACCCCCCGAGGGACGCGGTCGAATGCCTTTTCCAAGTCCACAAAGCACATGTAAACTGGTTGGGCAAACTCCCACGCGCCCTCCAGGACCCTGTTGAGGGTGTAGAGCTGGTCCAGTGTTCCACGACCAGCACGAAAACCACACTGCTCCTCCTGAATCCGAGGTTCGACTATCCGACGGACCCTCCTCTCCAGAACCCCTGAATAGACCTTACCAGGGAGGCTTAAGAGTGTGATCCCCCTATAGTTGGAACACACCCTACGGTCCCCCTTTTTGAATAGGGGAACCACCACCCCAGTCTGCCAATCCAAGGGAACTGCCCCCGATGTCCACGCGATATTGCAGAGTCGCGTAAGCCAACACAACCCCACAACATCCAGAGCCCTAAGGAACTCAGGGCGAATCTCATCCACCCCTGGAGCCCTGCCACCGCGGAGCTTTTTAACCACCTCGGTGACCTCAGCTCCAGAGATTGGAGAGCCCGACCCAAAGTCCCCAGGCTCCGCTTCCTCAGTGGAAGACGTGCCAGTAGGATTGAGGAGGTCTTCGAAGTATTCCGCCCACCGACTCACAACATCCCGAGTTGAGGTCAACAGCACGCCATCCCCACCATAAATGGTGTTGGTCGCGTACCGCTTTCCCCCCCTGACACGCCGGATGGTGGACCAGAATCGCCTCGAAGCCGTGAAAAGAAACCGTCCATCATTAAACAAGGGTGGAGGCCTCCAGGTTCAACTGTCCCCCTCTTACAATGCTATTATTGCTAGTATCACTCAGCCCTCTGTGAATAGCAAACAACCATCAGGGTGCTGCTAACTATCCATTGTTAGGCTGATGGTCCTCCTTGATCATGTGAGCAGCTGGTTTCAGCTGTCAGCAGCAAACTGGTTGATCCACTGTGAGAGGGTGCTACAGTATTTATAAGATTGAGATGAATACAGCATCTCAGACTGAGGAAGTCTTTTGGACGAAAGATAAAACGTTTCTACAATTTTTTTTGCTCTGTTTTGTTTTTTGAATGTCCAGAGGACCAGACTTAGCTTTTTTAGACTTTTCTACCTGGATTATTGAGCATGCATCAGGGTCATCATCACACGCTTCTTAGCTGCAGGTGGATGTCCCTCAAGAGGAAAAAGACAGCTGCCTCTGTCCCAGATTGGAAATAACACAAACAGGTACAAAAATAAAAATAGGTAATAAGATTATCATTTTAAATTAAAAAGGTTAATTATTAATAAAAGAACAATATCTTCTTGAACGGTTGAGGTGGTTGGATCTCTCGGTCATCATCAGGGCAGGGATTTATTCAGCTCCAGGACTTGTTGACATCAGTTTGTTTTTTCATAAAGTGATGAACTTTTTGGCTGGTGTTGACATGATGGACGTAATGGAAGACGTGGTAGATACGCTCAGTTAATTTAAAGCCTGCACATCAACAACATTTCAGACATAGATCCAGAGCTTTAAAAACTCCTACAGTTTGTGTTATTGATCTGGACTGATCTGACCTACCTGAAGGCTGTTTTAATGCTGCTGCTGCTCTGTTAGCGGTGTTTACAAGCTGTTGTTCTTCGTTCACGTTCGGATCACGTCGTAAGTCCGTTCAAGTTAGACGTGTTGTCTGCTGCAGATCCAGTCTCCGTGAAACAAAGTCCACACACCGTTTTGGATGTGCGCTCGTGTTTTTAACAAGAAAGTCACAACGTTCCTAAACAAACAGGAGACCGCAGCGAGATGCTAATGCTAACGTGTGCTACAAGACAATAACACCGGGCGGTCGCATAGACTGACGTCACTCCTGTCTTTTTTTTTAATTGCTCCCCCCGAGACGCATTGGCGAAATAAAATAAAATTACAGTTCTACAGAAAATGGCAAAAAAGTAACGCACAATAATTTGGAGTGAGTAACTTTAATCTGATTACTGGATTTTGAAATAGCAACGCGTTAGATTACACGTTACTGAAAAAAGTGGTCCGACCAGAGTAACGCGTTACAAAGTAACGCGTTAGTGAAATCATTGATTATCACAGAGTAAAGTCATCATCATCGACAACTTGGTTCTGGTTTACTCAGCAACTGGTGTAGAGCTGGTAGATGAAGCAGTCCCACTTGGCGTCAAATCTGTCTACTCTTATCCAAAATCCAGCTTTAACTTGTTGTTGTTAGCTGAGATTTTAGCCCAGAGGAAAGGAGCAGGCCAAGGTAGCACGCATGTGCATAAGGTGAATGTACAAAATTCACAGTGCCAACTAATGACCCGGCATGTTAACTACAGCAGATTCAGGGGGTGGCAGAGGTTCCTAGATGCATGTAAACACAAAATGTGTCCATGTCAACGCAGATCTTTTCCTCTAATTAACATACAAAAAACACATGTTTCCCCCTACTGTGTCCGTGTAAATAGAGCCATAGGTCGTTTTCACACCTGATAGTCTGGTAGACTCGATTTGATTGGGGACCAAAATTTGGAACATTTGTTTACATTTTCAGCTGGTGCGATTCACATTCACAGTGCACTGAGTCAATCGAGCCAACCTATCTCTCCCCACCCACCACATGCCTGTGGTGATGCTGCACCAAGAATAAATAATAATAATAATGTGCTATGTGTTGTCATCATTGTATGTTCCCATAAAATAATATTAAATTGGCTCTTTGCATTTAACCTATCACACGATACATCCAGGTGGAGCAGTGGGCAGCTATATAGGCACCCGGGAAGTAATTTGGGATAGGGTGTCCTGCTCAGAGACACCATGAGATATGCAATGACCGGGGATTGAACCCAGAACCTTCAGGTCCCAAGTCGGCTGCCCTGCCCCTACACCATCCTGGCCCCAAGAAGTGATGTTTTTGTTTTATTTACACAGAATGCCCTGTAATGTAGTCAACTTCCTGCTTTTGGAACAATCTTCTGTCCACTTGCATTCACAATGTATTTGAACCATGCTAGAGTTCCCTTCAACCGAACCAAGAACCAGGTACTATATAGGTGGACCAGAGTTTGCTTTTTTGGTCCACATCAGAGTTTGATTGCACATTCACACCTCCACAAACAAACCGGACTTTCTAAGTAAATGAACTAAAGTTTGGTTAAAGCAGACTAAACAGAGCGGGTGTGAATTAGACAGAGGAAGGCCAAAGATGTGATGCATGGATGTAGTTAGAGAGGACTTGGAGGTAGTTAGAGTGAGGACAGAGGATGCAGAGGACAGAGTGAGGTGGAGAATGACTCGCTGAGGAGACTCCTGAAGAGGGAAAAGCTGAAAGAAGATTAATTCAAACTTTTAATGTTCCACTTTTTGATGTAACTTTTTATTTAACACAACCCATTAGAGAAGTAGATCAGCAATGCAAGCTATAGATGTGAAGATGTAAAATATAACCCATCCTTTCTATCTAGATGTTATTGTTTAGCTCTAGCATCTCAAAACTTCAAACACCTTTGATGGCATGCTAGCTAACAGTCAATCACTGTCAATTGATGATAACAGACACATAACAAAAAGATAATCCAGACATCAACTATATCAGATTTGAAGGCAGAGGTGAAGAAAGCTGATGCCAACAGACTTGATAAACCCAAGAGAGCTGGCTCAGTTCTGGGAGTGGACCTGCAGTCTCTGACAGAGGTGTCTGAGTAGAAGATGTTGAGGAACCTGCTCCAGATCCTGAACAACATGTCACACCCCCTGCATGACACCCTGGACTCTTACCGCAGCACCTTCAGTCTTAAGACTCAAGAATAGCTCTGCGTCCATACACGTGTCCGTATGCGCGTGCTGGACGCAGGGAGTTTACCTGCACACCCCAGCGTACGTTCTCGCATATATCTCGCGTTTTCGCACCAAATTCTTGACGTCATTTGAACAGCTGCAGCGCAGAGCGTTTACCTACGAGAAAAATTGAGGTAGCTGATTGGTCATTTGCTGACACGCCTACTGAATTGATTGACGGGTCGGGGGAAAAAAGGCGAGAGCTGGCAGCTTCAGCCGCAGCGGTGTTCTGTGTTTATATGTTAATAAAAAGATCTTAAATAAAAACAGGAAGTGCTGGTCCTGCAGCCCACACATCAGACCAGCACACCAGGAAATCTCCAGACCCTCCTGCTGGACCTGAGTTTAATTCACTCATGACAAATTTGTTAATTTCTTATCATTTCAGTCATGGAGTCAATGGAGGAGGAAGAGATCACTGCCTTTTGGCAACAAAACTAAAGAAAAGGCCAAATCAGGGATGAAGAAGGGGAATTTAATAAATTTGTGTCACATACAAAACAGTCCGGCGCCGGGCAGTTTATTGTGCGACAATGCGTTTGCGTGCGCGGTCGTAAAATTTGAGCTTTGCGCATACATGCCCTGCGGGAATACGCTTGTACCTCTGCGTAGTACGTGCATAGAGCTGTGTATGGACGTGCGCAGAGCTATACGGGAGCCTTTAGACTGAGACCACCGAGGTGCTCCACAGAAGAACACAGAAAGTCCTTCCTACCCTGTGGCTATCAAACTTTTCAACTCCTCCCCCTTTCTACACATAGGACAATAAAATTAATCCTGCATCACAATAAACACGTTAATGTTTCTGTCTGTATCTGACCTGTTTTAGAACTTAATTGTTGGTATTTTTATATTCTGATATTTTTTATAATCAAACATTTTTTAATATTCTTTTTTTTTTTTTTACATATTCTTTGTTATGTTTATATACTCTTTTATTTTTTTCTATTCTTTGTTTTTTTATATATCTTGTGTGATTCCTTGTTTATGTTCCTTTGTACTGAAACTCTGGCACAATAATTTCCTGTGGGATCAATAAAGTTCTATCTTATTTATCTTATCTTATTTAAGAGATCATATTGGTAACCCTAACTTTGGGCCAAGTCTGCTGTAACTTTTTTTTTTCTTGTACTTGTATCCAAAGCACGGTTAACCATGGCTCCGGATCCCTCCTGTCTATAAACACATGTTCCGTTCTTCATTCTTCACACTTCCTCTCTCGTGTCTAATTGACTTCATGCCTGTTCATGAAAAGGATCCTAGTTTCCACCTGCTCTGCCTCTATTCACAGCGTAACACCAAATTCTCCTGTGCTCTCACTCTATTAACAGAGATCATACCCAAGTTCAGCTCCCCGCTATTATTGCAGGAGATGCTAAAATCTCATTTTCAACTCAATTTAACCTGGTCTAGCTCAAGGGGAATAGAAAAAGCCTTAATAATGAAGCTGCAGTACTCTTTTTGGAATAAGAGTTTGATTATAGAAGAGAGAAACCATCTATAATATTCATTTGTGTATTTGCCTGTTTATTGTCCCAAAATTAAAACAGTGGTATGCTGATGTCCATCGTTGACATTTTTGAATAGTGATGGTGAATGTTTATAGTTTTTGAGATTTGTGTGTGTGTGTGTGGGGGGGGGGGTCTGAAATTGAAATTTTCATTCAACCTTTATTTATACAGGTTAGTCTCGTTGAGTCCCGAGAACTCATTTTCAAGAGAGACTTGTTTTAGACAGACAACATATACAGTACAGTACAGACAATATTCAATTAAACAGGGACTACAAGAAAACCTTATATGTGACCACCATAGAATAATTTTTGGAAGCCCCAGTCATTTGAGGAAACTATACTTTTAAGCAATATAAAAACTAGAAAACGTAGTTTCCTCAATAATTGAGGTGGTCGTTTTGCATATAAGGTGGTGGCTAAATTGAATTTTGGCATCCATCCATTACCTTTACCCGCCTATTCCTTTCTGGGTTGTGGGGATCCTTGGTGCCAATATCCAGCAATCACTGTGCAAAAAGCAGGGTACATTCTGGACAGGTCACATCCATGGGCTACATATAGGGACAAATGACCATTCTCACTCTCATCAAGGGACAATTTAGAGTTACTAATTAGCCTAGCATGCAAGGTTTTAGTCTGTGGGAGGCAACCAGAGTACAGAGAGAAACCCCACACATGCACAGAGAGAACATGTGAACTCCACTAAAAAAGGTCCCCTGCTAGAATTTTATCCTGCAACCTTTTCACTAAGAGATGACAGCTCTACCAACTGTGCCTCTGGATTTTGACAAGACCACCCAATTTTTAAAATAAACTTTTTTTTTATGCCTAGATGTAGCCACACACCAAAATGGAAGTCAGTACCTCACTTATTTTTCTAGTTATCATGCTCAAAACATGCACAGACGAAGGGTATTTCCAATCACCCCTCTCTGTTCCACAACAGGGGACAACAAGTGAATGAAACAGGAAAGTTTTTTTCATTTCCTGATTATAACCCTGCTCCAAAAGGCAAACATGGAGGAACAGTGTTTTTACCCATTTTGGTCTGCTAATGTAAAATCTCTAAAATCAATGGACAAATATTTTCAAAAAATAATTACTGGATGCGTACATGATGGCTCAGTTAGTCGAACTGTTGCTTCTCAGCAAGAAGGTCACCAGATAAAATCCCGGCCGGAGACCTTTCTGGGTGGAGTTTGTATGTTCTCTCCATGCATGAATGGGTTTTCTCCGGGTACTCCGGTTTAACTTCCACAGACCAAAAACATGCATGTTAGGCTGACTGGCAATGGCGGCCCATGAAATGTCCACCAGGGGGGGCTATTTCTCTAAAATGAAAAAAAAAAAATCCCAAGTTCAAACAGTTTTTTTTTTAAAGGGGACCACACATGCAAAATTCACTTTTTAATGTTTTTTTACTAAACTTTGGGTATTTACTTCATAAAAAAACAGTCCTTGTGCCAAAAAAATGCACCCAGTGGTTTATTTACTCTAAGTAGATTTATTTTACTGTGATGAAAACGGTTCGTTTTTGAAATAAAATGGAAGTCAATCGCGCCTGTGACGTCACAGGCGCGAGGACAACCCACCTCAAACCTGAGTCCAGCCCCTCACCTGGTTAGGCTCAACCCACTTCTGTATTAAACACATGACTGTTGTTTTTCATGATTTCATCTCATCTTTTGTTTATATGTTATTAATTTCATGTGTACAGCACTTTGTTGCAGCTGTGGTTTTTTAAATGGCTTTATAAATAAAGTATAATTGTTATTTTTATGTTTTTTAGTTCAATTTTTAGTGTATTTGCGATCTCTCCCAACGCGCCGCCGGCAAAAATTAAACGAGCATACCCCCGGCGTAGAGACCGGTTGCGACGGGACCCTCTTCTGGCGCCATGGAGCGGAGCTTCAACTGTACAGCCTTGCTGCAGCCTCGCAGCAGCCTCGCAGCAGTGAGGACCTTCCCCTTACGGATTAATTTACGGGAGACACTTGGTGAACTTTGTGTTGTCTTGACTGGAACAGCGATAACGCCCAAAGTCTCCGAGCGGAGCTGGCGAAAACCGGAAGAGGAACAAGCTAACATTAGCTTCGGATTCGGGTGGTCTAATGCTAAAAGGAGCAGCAAACTGCGGCGCGCTCAGACGGGTTTCGGTAAGTTATCTTAAGCTAGCACTAACAGTAAGTCAAATGAGTAATAAAAAAAGAGCTAATTTTAAAACAACAACACATTACAGATACTGGCTGTGCAGAGGGCGTAAACAGATCGTTGAAGGGCGTGGACTTCAGAACTTCTATCAGAAACCGGTCGTTCAAAACGAAAGTTAAAACTGGCAGAATTAAAAAGGGTATAATTGATTATCTAAGAATTATTTTGTGCATTAAATTGAAGGAATAGGGTCTAGATAGCACACAGAAATAACATAAAAATTTAAAAAATGCATCTGAGGTCCCCTTTAATCAAATGCAGATTAATACAAGGTCAACAGAACAATTAAATGCTCAGGATGAGAAGAGCCAATTTGACTCACTAAATCAACAAAGAACAAACAAAAATATATATAAATAAATAAATTATATATAAATTATAGAAAGGAAAATAAGTGAGATTAAAACATTTCTGCATTTCTACTTGCAAGAGGCTTTGTTTTCATTCTCCAGATCAATACAGTGTTAAGAAATAGTAAAACACCACAAGTGACATTTAGTATATAAATTATTAATGTTTGATCATTTTTTATAAGCAAATTAAAATAAATGTAGCCATCAGAGTCCAATACTGTACAATAACCTGCGCTGGCAACCTAACTCCACAAACAAACAAAGAAAAAACAAACTCACCAGTTGCCACTTTTAGAATAAACAGTGAGCTGAAGGCTTTTATCACAAACAGAGCCACCATAAAAGTGGAGAGGATATCAGTCAGGAATGGTAATATAATAATATAAACATTAGATTAAGGTTAGCATTAGCATGTTAGCTCCAAACAAACTCACCAGTTGCCACTTTTAGAATAAACAGTCAGCTGAAGGCTTTTATCACAAACAGAGCCACCTAAAAGTGGAGAGGATATCAGTCAGGAATGGTAATATAATAATATAAGCATTAGATTAAGGTTAGCATTAGCATGTTAGCTCCAAAAAAAAATCACCAGTTGCCACTTTTAGAATAAACAGTCAGCTTTCACAAACAGCCATCTAAAATTTGAGAGGCATATCAGTCAGAAATGCAAATAGACATTAGATAAAGGGCTTTCAATGATTTAAAATGTGCCTGAGCAAGTCTGCTTGAGTCACTGACCGCACAGCAAATTTTCCAGACCCCCAAAAAACAAATTGTAATTAAATAAATAAATAAACGGCCGGAAACACGCGATCGGTAGGTAGAGCTCACGTTGGACTGTTCAGGTCGGTGAAAACTGTGCATGCGCCACTTATAACGAGAGTCAATGGATAAGATCAGAGCTCCCCCAAAACAGGAAATACGTCACCAATCAGAAAACGTTTTTTCAAACAAACAATATAACTCATCATTACTCATAATATATTTATCCTACACAACAAAAAACATATAAGGGAGTCCTCGATTTACGGCGCGCACGACCTACGGCAACTCGGACCTATGGCATAAATCATAATTAATAAAAAATATGAAATATAAAAAAAACTTGGTTTAAATGTTCTTTATTTCATGTGTACAGCACTTTGTTGCAGCTGTGGTTGTTTTAAATGGCTTTATAAATAAAGTATTATTATTAAATTTATTTTTTAAATATTTTTAACCCGAATTACGCAACTTATTATCCGGTAGTTTCCGGTCGCAATGTGTTTAGCTTCTGTTAGCTCATCAGCCGTACCGTGTTGGTTCAGAGGTTGCTTCGCGCGGACACATTACCTCCAGCTGAATTGGGGCTTTGTGGTTGGATGGATAAACGAAGGGAAAAGACGCTGTGGAACGCGTGAAACATTAGACAGCTTAATGTGACTGGACATCCACCACCTAACATGCTAATGTTAGCTCCACCGGAGTCTCCTGCCCGGACAGCAGCCGGCTATGGACAGTGTCGTTCAAAGGTTGCTTCGCGCAAACACATTACCTCCAGCTGAATGGGGGCTTTGTGGTTGGATGGATAAATGAAGGGAAAAGACGCTGTGGAACGCGTGAAACATTAGACAGCTTAATGTGACTGGACATCCACCACCTATCATGCTAACGTTAGCTCCACCGGAGTCTCCTGCCTGGACAGCAGCCGGCTACGGACCATGTCGTTCAGAGAGGTTGCTTCGCGCGGACAAATTACCTCCAGCTGAACGGGGGCTTTGTGGTTGGATGGATATACGAAGGGAAAAGACGCTGTGGAACGCGTCAAGCATTAGACAGCTTAATCATGTGACCGGACAACCACCACCTAACATGCTAACGTTAGCTCCACCGGAGACAGAACCTGATAGGCCGCGCCTGCTGCAACCGTTAGCTCGCTTGATGTCTGCCTTTTAGCCTCAGATGTTTGATGGACACCGAACTAACATGCTAAAATACGGAGAAAGCTGCACAGCCTTTTTGGAGGGATGACACCGAGCCAACAAACGTGCGTAGCTATGGAGTTGCTAATGCTAACGCGGCGCAGAACCTGTTGGAAGAAGAAACTACTCCAAGTAAGTTATTAAATCTTTTTTCCTTCATGATTGCTCCAAATGTATGGAGTTAACATGCTAACAGTCCTTCCTGTAAACAGTTTGGACCGCGTGAAGCAGTATGAAGCTGCAGAGCTCAGACGTGCAAGAGCTAACATGCTAAAAGTCGAAGACAGGCTTGAACCAGCTCAAAGTGCATCCATCCATCCATTTTCGTCCGCTTATCCGGGGTCGGGTCGCGGGGGTAGCAGCCTAAGTAGGGAGGCCCAGACTTCCCTCTCCCCAGCCACATGGAGCAGCTCCTCTGGGGGAATCCCAAGGCGTTCCCAGGCCAGCCGAGAAACATAGTCCCTCCAGCGTGTCCTGGGTCTTCCTCTGGGTCTCCTCCCGGTGGGACATGCCCGGAACACCTCACCAGGGAGGCGTCCAGGAGGCATCCTAACCAGATGCCCGAGCCACCTCAACTGGCTCCTCTCGATGTGGAGAAGCAGCGGCTCTACTCTGAGTCCCTCCCGGATGACTGAGCTTCTCACCCTATCTCTAAGGGAGAGTCCAGACACCCTGCGGAGAAAACTCATTTCAGCCGCTTGTATCCGAGATCTCGTTCTTTCGGTCACAACCCAAAGCTCATGACCATAGATGAGGGTGGGAACGTAGATCGATCGGTAAATTGAGAGCTTTGCCTTTTGACTCAGCTCTCTCTTCACCACGACAGACCGGTACAGAGCCCGCTTCACTGCGGATGCTGCACCTATCCGCCTATCGATCTCACGCTCCAGTTTTCCCTCATTCGTGAACAAGACCCCGAGATACTTAAACTCCTCCACTTGGGGTAGGACCTCCTCCCCGACCCGGAGAGGGCATGCTACCCTTTTCCGGCTCAAGACCATGGCCTCGGATTTGGAGGAACTGATCCTCATCCCGGCCGCATCACACTCGGCTGCAAACCGCTCCAGCGAAAGCTGTAGATCACGATCTGATGAAGCCAATAGGACCACATCATCTGCAAAAAACAGAGAAGCGATTCTAAGGCCACCAAAACGGATCCTCTCAACACCTTGGCTGCGCCTAGAAATTCTGTCCATAAAAGTTATGAACAGAATCGGTGACAAAGGGCAACCTTGGCGGAGTCCAACTCTCACTGGAAACGAGCCTGACTTACTGCCGGCAATGCGGACCAAGCTCTGACACCGGTCGTACAGGGACCTAACAGCCCATATCAATGGGCCTGGTACCCCATACTCCCGGAGTACCTCCCATAGAACCCCCCGAGGGACGCGGTCGAATGCCTTTTCCAAGTCCACAAAGCACATGTAAGCTGGTTGGGCAAACTCCCACGCGCCCTCCAGGACCCTGTTGAGGATGTAGAGCTGGTCCAGTGTTCCACGACAGCACAAAAACCACACTGCTCCTTCTGAATCTGAGGTTCAGCTCAAAGTAAGAAATTAATATTTTTATTGATCAAAATGTACCCTGTATCTGTTTTTTGATAAATATGTACTACACTGTGTTAGGTGTGTTAGGATAGGCGAAGTGCTTGGTAACTGCACAGTAATGTATATGTACGTGTAGGCTCGGGTGGTCCCCGACTTACATCAAAATCGGGTTACGAACGGCCCGTAGGTCCGGAACTCATTCGTAAGTCGCGGACTCCCTGTGCATATATTTCGAAATATTTTTATTTTATTATTTCATTTTTATTAATTTTTTTAAGTCTTCAATGTCACATGGTCCAGAATTTCCAGTGGGGCGGGACCCTAGCGCCCCCTATTGGCCGGCTGCCCCTGCTGACTGGTAACTCTAAATTTTCCCTAGGTGTGAGAGAGAGAGTAAATTGTTGTTTGTCTCGTTTGTCTCTTTGATTAATTTAAGTGACTGTTTGTTTAAAGTTATTTATTTATTTATTTTTAAATAAGGGGCAGATATAAGTTTTTTTCTTCTTTCTGCACTCTTTTCAAAGTTTTTTATTCTTTTTGATGGTTTTCTTTTGTTTCTTTTAAATTAATAAATAAAAAATATATTAAATGGCTTTAAACATCGGCTAAGTTCATGGCGCCAACACAGACATGTTCCTGTTTTTAGTATTTTACATCGCTTTATAATGTAGCTTTGTATTTTGTATTTTTTATAATTTTCTTGTAATTTTCAATTCATATGCTTTTTTGAATTGTCTACTGTTGTACTGATAAATTGGAAGGTAAACTATATCTTGGCTGCAAGTATTCAATCAAGCTGTGAAATCCTTCTTTTTCTACAACTGATAGCAGTTGGTCATTACGTAATTACGATGAAGTTTAGCAACTTCTCGGTGAACATTCAAGCTACATGGCTTCAGTGGTGTGTTGTTCTTGTTCAATCCGTAGCAGGCAGTCTGATTTTGGTCAGCTGCACTTGATCTGCCTCTCCTCCGAGACGGGCCGACTGAGTGAGACAGATTTGGCACAGCTGGCCAGGTTCAGGCTGCCTGCTTCAGACTGAGCGAGAGGAGTGAACCACTGAAACCACAGAGCTCAATTGTCCAACGTAAAACTAACTTTACCGTGGTTTAATGTGGTGCTATGGCTCTGCAGACATTGCACGTTGCTTCTTGCTTTGTGGTGTTTCTAGTGTAAAATACTTCCACACAGCTGACGTTTCGATGAAAACTTGGTTAGCCATTAGCCACAGTGCTATTGCACGTTGTAGCTGGCTGCAAACTATGAAATGGATTTCCTGAATGTGAGGCGGTTCTCATTACTCTGGGCTTCATGAAACATGCCTCTGTTCAGGAAATCCATTCTGTAGTTTGAAGCCAACGTGCAGAACAGCTGGCAGGGAATCATATGAGGAAAAGTTTCAACAGACACAGACAGGCATCATGGATCAGAAATCTCTGCAGGTTGGATCGGAAAACTCTGATATGTAAATAATGCTGGTAATGGAGGCTGATACCGGATCGGATCGGCCCCATCCCATAAACCTGCTGTCACAGAACAAAGAAGCCACCTCAATAATTGAGGTACGGAACATGGCCCACTTCGACTCAATGTCCCCACCTCAGCTGGGATGAGGTTAAAGCTCTCCTGGAGGTGTGAGTTGAAGAACATACTGATGGGTTCTTCTGCCAGGTATTCCCAGCGAACCCTCGTTACACATTTGGGTCTACTGGATCTGTCTGACATCATCCCCCTCCATCTGATCCAGCTCACAACAGGTGATGATCAGTTGATAACTCAGCTCCTCTCTTCATCGGAGTGTCCAAAACAAATGACTGTAAATCAGCGTGAAATGTTGCAAAATCAAATGAGAATGCACATTTTTACAAGTCGGACCAAAATAGCTTCAGAAGATATTAGTTTCAAATTCCTGCAGGCAATATGTATTACTTAAAGGATTGCTAAAATTTTATTCAATAAACGTTTTCTTGGTCAAATGCTAATCAGCCCTCGCATTGTTACCTTTTTTAAACTTCAACCACCGTATTTTCCGGTGTATAGGTCGCACCTTTTTATCATTTTTTCATGGCCTGCGACCTATAGTTAGGTGCGACCTATATATGGCTTTTTATAAAATAAGCTGATTTGTAATCATTTATTAACAAAAATTAAACTGAGACACACTTACAATAATGTCAGCTAAAAAAATATATATTTTTAGTTGTTTATCCTGCTAAAATTATTCATTTATTAAAGAAAAGTTCAGCTCAGACACATATTTGCTATAATTTTTATCAAAAAAATAATTGTTTTTAAGTGTTAATCTTCTTAAAAGCCTTGCTGTGCCTCCTGTGGAAGAGACATTTGCAGCAGAGCTAAACAGGGTCCACATTTTGACGTAGGTGCGACCTATGCCCCTTTTCCACTTACCGGCCCAGAGCGGCTCAGTCTGGTCCGGTCTGTTCCAGTTAGGATCGGCTCACATGTACGGTTTTGTCTCCATTCACTACTGCAGCCCTTCTGTGGGCGGGGTGTAGAATCTCACTCGTCCTACCACGTGGTGGCGGTAGTGTTACCTCAAGCTATTTACTAGCCACCACTAAACATTAGAAGAAGAACACCCTGCAGGACCTTGTCTCACCACCTGTTGGCGGTAATGTCCCTTGAGCTATTTAATGCTCTGATCTTACTTTATAGACTTTTCAGCTTGTTTTAAACCCCTGTGTTTTCCATTTTTTTCTTTATAATAAAGATTATTCTCATATATGTACAAGGTTCCTGTTAACATTGCTTAACACATTGATCGCACTGCCCTGTAATCAGTTAAACTATTTTTACAGTAAGGTACAGATTAGGAATTAATTAGGTTTCAATTGGCCCTGTAATATTAAATGTTTGTATTTCATTAAATTTAAACGGTAATATTTTGTCAGGGATAATTCAAAGTCAAATGCAAATGGATAATTTGGTTTAAACTGTCCCTTAAACATTAAAAGCATGTTTCTTTAAACGTAAAAACAAAGTATTAATAATTAAATGTTTGTTGATCAGGAAACTCGTTTGGGCATCCAAGAACAGCTTCATCGGGGTTGATGTTGACGTCTGTGCACCCCGGAAAAAGCTGCTGCACCACGACCCGACATCAGGAAGGATGGATGGATGGATGGGTTCATGTTGACGTCTGTGCATCCTTGGAAAAGCTGCTGCACCACGACCCGACATCAGGAAGGATGGATGGATGGGTTCATGTTGACGTCTGTGCATCCTGGCAAAAGCTGCTGCACTACTCATGACACGACATCAGGAAGGATGGATGGATGGATGGAGGGCTGTTCAAATCTAATAATCTTTTTCTTATGATTCTTTAAAGGTCAAATGCAAATGGAAAATATTCTTAACTTCCAGTATGTTTTTAAACAAACACTATACTGTACACACTTAACATTGTAAAATATGTTTAGGAAATTATTGTTCAATGACACCACTTAAGAAATAAAATGTTTATTATGAAAACTAAGAAGTGAAAAAAGCACAAAAATAAATACTGCATCCACCTAAATGATTTTTTTCCTGTTGTCTCATGGGCTTCCTCCAGAAGACACAAGTTGATAAATTCTGGTGTTGACTTCTTCGTCTTAACTGTAAAAAAAAGAAAAACATGGTTACCGGTAATTCAGTCTAGAAACTGTTTTATATGTAGATATATTTTATAAGATATATGTAAGATATATATACATATATCAAATATCTCAGAAACCACAAAGCAGATATTTTTCAAACTAAAACAGTGAAATCACAACATGTTCATGTACACACTGTAAGCTGTTGGAGTTATTTGAATTAAAATTCAATTTTTTATAGACATAAGTGTGTCGACCTAGCTTTTTTTTCTACTAGTATTTAACACATATCTTATATCTCAGAAACCACAAAGCAGATATTTTTCAAACTAACAAAATGTAATCACAAGATGTTCATGTACATACTGTAAGCTGTTGGAGTTATTTGAATTAAAATTCGATTTTTTAATAATTTATTTTCGTAGCACATGTGACAGGTTTGGAATTAGTCAAAACAAATCAATTTAAATCCAGCAGATTTGACCACAACGTGACATTATTAAGGACTTGTTAACCTGAGGAACCCTCGTGGTATAAAGCCAGCTATGAAATATATTTTTTAAGCTTTTATTTAGCTACATTTAAAAGAAAGAACGCCGATCGACCCCACCCGCGCGTGCATGTGATGTGCACGTGTCGACCTACTTTGTTAAATCCAGCTGATTTGACCACAACGTGAAATTATTAAGGAACTGTTAAGCTCAAGCACCCTCTTGATATAACGTCAGCTATGAAATATATTTTTTAAAGCGTTTATTTAGCTACATTATAGAAATAAAGACGGCTCACGTGCGCGCGGGCGCGCGTGCACGTGGCGAAACTACTTTTTTAAATCCTGCCGTTTTGACAACAACGTGAATTTATTAAGGAATAGTTCAGCTTAAGACACATGTTTGCTATAATTTTAAATACAAATAATTGTTTTTACCGTGTTAATCTTGTAAAGTCCTTCCGTCTTTGCTCCCTCGCGGCAGCCACTTCCTCAAACTCAGTCCAGCCTCCTCCCCACGGTTCGGGTCCAGCCGGCCTGGGCCCTGCTATGAGATGAGTCCGGAATCTTGGCGCGGCGCCG
>JBBPBX010015326.1:0-21517 GCA_038048925.1 Garcialebias charrua | reverse complement strand
TTAAGTGACCTAGATTTTTTTTCTTTAAGTAGTCCTATTTCATATTCCTCTTTGCCTGCATTGTGAGACACAATAACTCAGAACACTGTGTCACAAGCCTTGCAGCCTTCACTCTGACTCACTGAAATATAAACTCTGCAATAAATTGACTCTGGAGGTGCAATGTCTGGGCTTATCAGACAATTTTGTCAGATACTGTAATGTCATTTAGAATGGCTGCCAGTCAGCAAGGCTACATGTGCTAAAATGAACTGGCTGTGGATTGTTCTCATTCGGTGCTTGCAGAACAAATTCAGATGCTTGTAGATTTGATCATCAATTTGGATATTCATGCAGTTTAGCAGATGACAGGGCTCGGTTCACATGCAGCATTGCTGATCGAGGCTTCCCTCTAACAGGAGTAAAAAGGTGACATTTATGTGGCATCCTTGAGGAGGTTGTCTGTAGCTGTTGCTTTGAGCTCCCCTGAAGCAGATACACAGATCCTTAGCAGAAGCAGTCTGGCTCAGTGTTTAATGGTTCAGCAATAGCAGGTTCAGCGTGAAACTCAGACTCCTGTCTGCTTACTTCCTCCCAGCTATCGAGCCCTGTTACCGGGCCATCTGTTACTAAGTGCTCTGCAGTTACTCCAGTTTTGAAGAGTTACCCCAAGCAGTTCTATGATCCTAATGAACCCACAAGCTTTTTACTATCAATCAATAATTGAATAGCCACTGGAGGAGCTTTTTCCACTGCCAAATAAAGGGCTGGATATACCCAGCATGTTAAAAGGCACGAAAGCTTTGCCACACTGAATAAAGCTTTTTGTTCAGAGGAGGTATTTCGTACCCATGCGTTATACAAGTATTTCATTCGCTCATTTTTAAGGTGTTGAGTGTAATCCTGTAAACCGGTTTTGAGCAGCACACTGCACACAAACAGTAAATTTGTGGTCTCAGCCGTTTTTGTCCAGTGCTCATTTTCACCTCATTTACGCCTACAGGGTTGCATCTGACTACTATTAACAACAGGTCATAGACAAGCCCCACGCTCCCCGAGAGGTAACACCTTCAAGCATCTGTCAAGTCAGACATGATGCCTATTAACATCTTGCAGTGATTGAAGCTCACAGTGATGTCAGAAAGGCTTTCTACCAATGTAATGCGTTTTACACATAATTAAGCAAAGACAAGTATTCAAACAGTAATTATCTCATTATCAGGTCAAAACTTACACTCAGGTTGTGTGTAGATTAAGTCAGAGTGCTAAAGTGCTGAGATACATATGTTCATGAGTACCAACCAAATGAAAAGTGCTGCTGTTTCACAAAATGCAGTAATACTGACATTCTCTTCAAATCTACACAGAATACAAGACCTAATGCTACAAATGACCTAAAAACGGAAAAGTTGTAATCTAAGTGTTAAAAATAAACAAACCCAATACAATAGGACTTGTGTTAATAAAGTTAATATTTATCAAGACATGACACAGCTTATGAATAACTGCATGCATTATTTCCCTCATGCAGACAGAAAACACCAAAGTGTTTTACCTAAACTACAGATATGTTTGTTGGAGTATTTATCAAAATAAATTATTAAAATTATATATTAACTTTGCTGCTATCTTGAGATACCCAAACTCATTTAATGTTCTTATTTTGGGTAATCAAGCTTTGTTTTAAGAAGATAATGATATATTTTTCAAATACTTGTGTATTTTGGTCGATTCGTATTTCTCTTTTAAATTTCATGTTGCAAATTTGGTAATGTGGTAAATAATTACTGAAAACGTACTCAAATTCAGACCAAGGCTGAGAAGGATCACAGACACAGGTAATCAGTTAAGTGAGTTTATTCACAGTGCTGGGGTAAAGGAAGTCAGGGTTCCTGGAAGGAAAGGGGAAAAATATTAATGATGATGTTGGGGAATATTGTAGTTTTAGTGATTGATTAAGTCTCTCTCTCTTACAGAAGGAACTTGGAGGAGGCAGACCAGAGGGAGGAGGTGAGTGTCCACCAGGTAAGTAATTCCATGCATGTATCCAAGAGTCCCAAGTAATGTCTTGCAGGTGGCAGCTGGTGGAGGAGTGTCAGGCTGGAGTACAGAGTTTTCTCAGAAGGAGTCCAGTTTGGAGGCAGCTTGTCTCTAGTTTGGGTTCCAGAGGTGAGTCACAGATTTGTCTTGAAAACACAGGGAGACATAAGCTGATTAAACATAAATTCACGAAGGAAAACATTAAAATGGCTGTCTCACAGTACCCAAGGGGACTGAATGATTCAGCAAAGACTGGAACCTCCTCCAAGGCTTAAATAGCAGCTGGACTCGTTAACCGGATTGGCAGCAGCTGGTTATCCAAGAACTCCACCTCCAGCACTCAGCAACTGCAAGGTGAGTTCTCACACTCACACACAAACACAAACCCAACAGTACACCCCCCCCCTCTCAAACATCGCCTCCAGGCGATCAAAGGCGCTTGTCAGGGTGCCTCCTAAAAAAGTCAGAGACGAGGCCAGGATCCAAGATGAAGGAGCTGGGGATCCAAGACCTCTCCTCGGGGCCGTAACCCTCCCAATCAACCAAAAACTGATGCCCACGATCCCGTCTCTAAACATCCATGAGTCGACGAACGGTGAACACAGTCTGATCATCAACCACACGAGGGGGTGGACGATCGAGGTCGGAAGGATTCAATGGATTTTCCACATAGGGCTTAAGTTGGGACACGTGGAAGGTGGGATGAACACGCATAGAGCGAGGGAGCCGAAGTTTAACAGCAGATGGGTTAACAATTTTGATGACAGGAAAAGGTCCAATAAACCGAGGTCCCAGTTTTCTGGAGGTGTCCTTGAGGGAGATGTTCTGAGTGGAGAGCCATACCTTCTGTCCCACAGCGTACAGAGGAGCCGGAATACGGCGACGATCAGCCCACCTCCTGGTTTGTTCACGGGACCGAAGAAGAGCCTCCTTGGTCTGCCTCCAGATGCGTCTGCAACGTCGTAGGTGGTACTGGACAGAGGGGACAGACACGTCAACCTCCTGGTGGGGAAACAGTGGAGGCAGGTAACCCAGAGATGCTTCAAAAGGAGAGAGGCCCGTAGCCGAGGACGTGTGAGTATTATGGGCATACTCAACCCAGGGGAGAAGAGAGGACCAATCAGCAGGGTTATTGTCAATGACACAGCGAATAGAGGACTCAAGTTCTTGGTTGCATCTTTCAGACTGACCGTTGGTTTGGGGGTGATAACCAGAAGACAAGCTCACCGAGGCACCAAGGGCTTGACAGAAAGCCTTCCAAACCTGAGACACAAATTGGGGACCACGATCCGAGACAATGTCACTAGGTATGCCGTGAAGTCGAAAGACATGCTGGACCATGAGGTGAGCGGTCTCCAGAGCTGAGGGGGGTTTAGTTAACACAACAAAATGTGCTGCTTTAGAGAATCTGTCAACAATGGTAAGGATGACGGAGTTACCTTCAGAAGGGGGTAAACCCGTCACGAAGTCCAGAGCGATGTGGGACCAAGGATGACCAGGAACAGGAAGGGCCTGAGGAAACCCGCAGGAGGTCAATGGGTGCTTTTATTTCGAGCACAAACAGCACATGCAGCAACAAAACGCTTGACATCACGGGGAAGGGTAGGTCACCAGAAGTGCCGCTTGGTGAAGGAAGTAATGCGATCGACACCAGGATGGCAGGAGAACTTAGAACAGTGAACCCATTGCAGGACCTGGCTGACCACAGATACGGGAACAAACAAACGATTAGGTGGACCAGTACCAGGATCAGGTTCAGTCTGTTGAGCTTGAATGATGTCCATCTCGATCCCCCAGGAGGTGGCACCAACAACACAGGTGCGAGGGAGAATGGCCTCAGTGGTCTCATCAGAATCTGTAGACGAGAATTGTCTGGACAGGGCATCAGGCTTAACATTTTTGGACCCAGGGCGGTAAGTAATAGAAAAATTGAACCTGGTGAAAAACAGGGACCACCTGGCCTGTCTCGGGTTCAGTCGTTTGGCACTCCGTAGATAAGAAAGGTTCTTGTGGTCGGGGAGAACAACAAAAGGTAGGGTGGACCCCTCCAACCAATGCCTCCATTCCTCGAGAGCCATCTTTATGGCCAACAATTCCCCACGTCATAGTTGACCTCAGAAGGAGACTGGCGGCGTGAAAAAAATGCACAAGGGTGGACCTTGCCGTCGACAGGGGACCTCTGCGAGAGAACAGCACCCACCCCGGTGTCCGAGGCGTCAACCTCAACAATGAACTACAAACCAGTGTCAGGATGGGTTAGAACAGGGGCGGAGGAGAAAAGTCCCTGAGTTTGATGAAGGCCTCCTCAACCTCCCTGTTCCAAGAGAAAATGCGGAGAGAAGAGGTGAGTTTAGTTAATGGACTCACAACTTGACTGAAGTTCTTGATGAAACGGCGATAAAAGTTGGCGAAGCCTAGGAAGCGTTGGAGTTGTTTGCGGTTCTGAGGAGTGGGCCAGTCCATTATGGCTTTGATCTTCTCCGAGTCCGTCCAGACCTGTCCACTCCAAACACAAATCCCAAAAAGGCAACAGAGGGCACACCGAACTTGCACTTCTCAGCTTTGACGAAGAGTTGGTTCTCAAGCAGCCGCTGGAGAATAGCCCGAACATGTTGTGTGTGTTGTTGAGAGTCCTTAGAGAAGATCAGGATGTCGTCCAGGTAAACAAAGACAAACTGAGACAAAAAATCCCTCAGTCTGTAGCGGCAGGCGTCTTGAGGGCGTTGGTGCTTATTGTTGGCGCCGCCACACCCCGGTAGACGTTGTGCATCTTTGTGTCTTGTTCGTGAGCGTGCCGCTGGAAGACCGGATGGAGGACAGGCACCGAGGAAGAGGAGCGAGGGAAAGAGGAGAACGACGAAGAGAAGAATGGCTCCTCTTCAAAGGCCTGCAGCAGGGACTCGAGGTGGGAGCGAGCGCAGTGGGCGGGGTGTCGGCTGTTCGTGGCGATCATTTCTGAAGTCTGTATGGAGACGGAGCGGGGCAGGTCATCGGGGCAGGAGGTGTCCTGATCGGTGGGAACCACCACCTAGAAACCAAACAAGCACAAATGACTGTAAACACATTAAAAACCCTGAAAACAGCTCAGGCTCCTGCGGTCCTCCTTACTTTAAGCATGAGCCCATCAACCTTGATGTCGACGTGCTCGTCAGGTTTCTGTGAGTCGCTGAGCTTGTAGATCTCCATGAACTGCTCCAGACTCTGCCTGAGGTCCAGGGCGAACAGGTTGAGCCACACCAAGCTGCGAGGGTCCAGAACCAGCTGCAGGGCGTTGAGCTGGGCGTACAGGTTGGGACAGGGGACTGCAGGAGAGGGAGGAGCCAAGTCGTGTTTAATTTCAGAAACAAATAAAGCACATTAAAGAGAAATTAGAAACTTTGTTTCCAAACAAAATAAATGTATGAAAATTAAAAATATACAATTTCTTAAGAGATTTGGGATTATTTCAAACAAATCTATTTCCTCCTAGACACACAAGTCAGTTTCCAACTAGTTGATGAATGAGCTGAGCAGATCCAGAAGGAGAGGAACTGAGAATCACTGCCAATTTAGGAAACCCGTTTTAGAAAATGTGGTGAAGCTAATTAGAGGCGAAGCATTAGTGTAAACGCTGAAGGACATCTGAGGAAGCTAAAACTGAGTTGTTAAAACAGTAACTAAAAGCTAACAGTAGCAAAAGGCTAACATATGTAGCAGATCAGTAAATAAAAACTAAAAGTAACAGAACAATAACTAAAAGCTAATAGCAACAAAATGCTAACACAGGTAGCAAATCAGTAAATAAAAGCTAAAAGTAGCAGAACAATAACTAAAAGCTAATAGCAACAAAATGCTAACATAGGTAGCAGATCAGTAAATAAAAGCTAAAAGTAGCAGAACAGTAACTAAATGCTAATAGTAGCAAAAGGCTAACATAGGTAGCAGATCAGTAAATAAAAGCTAAAAGTAGCAGATCAGTAAATAAAAGCTAAAAGTAGCAGAACAGTAACTAAAAGCTAGTAGCAGCAAAAGGCTAACATAGGTAGCAGATCAGTAAATAAAAGCTAAAAGTAGCAGAACAGTAACTAAAAGCTAGTAGCAGCAAAAGGCTAACACAGGTAGTAGATCAGTAAATAAAAGCTAAAAGTAGCAGAACAATAACTAAAAGCTAATAGCAGCAAAAGGCTAACATAGGTAGCAGATCAGTAAATAAAAGCTAAAAGTAGCAGAACAGTAAGCACAAGTTAAAAGTAGCTACAGGGAAGCTAAAAGTAGCAAAACTAACTAAAAGTAGCAAAACTTACTAAAAGTAGCAAAACTAACTAAAAGTAGCAAAACTGTAACTAAAAGTAGCTTAAGAAGGCAAAAATAGAGCATAGAAGCAGATTTCAAACAAAATGTTTTTGAAGGAACTGAAGATTCAATGTGTTTTTACAGAGAAAATGTTTTTAAAACAAAATATGAAAGGTATAAAAGTTACAAATACTAAAGGTCATAGTACCCATCTCCTGAATGAATTGGATGTGGATGCTGACTCAGCAGTTACTATTAGCAAAAGCAAAGAATTATATTTTCTAAGATGCAAGAGAGTAAAAGTAGCTTAAGTACTAAAGCGGTCATACTGGGGTCATCTTTTTCATCAGGAAAGTAGTACTCTGTGAGCTCAACATGAATAGCCGGCATCTCTGGAGGCAGGTACAGGGACTTCTTGTTGCAGGAGATCATGGTCTTTGGGGTGGACCGAGGCTGATCTGCTGTTGACACCTGACAAACAAAAAGGACGTCAAAGGGAGTAGAGAACATGTGTGCACACTTGTGGATTTCGCATATGAAAAGTTGTAATGACCTGGTAAATACTGAAGTCAGCCATTCTGAGAACAAACGAGCTGGACATAAGGTGGGTCTTAGGAGTTTGAGGAAGAGGTGGACTGAAAGAAGCGCTGGAGGAGGTTGTGGTGATCTTTCCTGCAGAGGACAGAGACAAGAAATGATAGGAAACAATAATAATTAGAAAAACTAAATGACAATAAAACCTTTTTCCATCTCCAAAGAGAAACTTGAGAACCTAAAAAAAACTTGGGCAGCACCGCACCCAGCTGTGCGCACACACACACACACACACACACACTGTGGTACCTGATTCTAGACACCAGCAGCACTGAGGTAGAGGCTGTGTGTGAGAGCTCAACTCTAGGAGTCCTCCATCTGCCCCACTAAGCCCTACTTCTCCTGCTTTCTCCTGACTTCCTAGAGGCTCATACACATCGTCCTTAAAGGACACTGGAGGACAGAGAACCCACAGGGGATGATGTGCTGTCGGTACCAGGAGGGACAACAAAAACCCACACCTAAAACAATCGTCACGATCCGTGCTGTGTGTCCGCGTGTTTGTTTACCATGATGCGGAGAGCTGTGTCCAGCGCCTGGGCCTTGTCGGTCTCGAACTGCGTCCTTTAACATCTCTACGTTGGATCTGAACTCGTCAAGTAGATTCTTCGCCCAGCTCTCTCTGGCTTTAGTGGCTTCACTGTAGTGCATCCAGTGGACACAGCTGTCACCTAAAGGAGCAGAGGTATTTGTCATTACAGGTGATCCCCGACTTACGGCGGTCTCGACTTACGGCGATTCGACTTTACGAACGCATCTTATTAATAAAAATATAAATTTAAATTTAAATTAAAAGAAAATTATGCTTAAATGTTCTTGATTTCATGTGTACAGCACTTTGTTGCAGCTGTGGTTGTTTTAAATGGCTTTATAAATAAAGTATTATTATTATTTTTTTTTTAAGCCGATTTACAAAGTTTCCGTCAGTTTTCGTCAGTTTCCGACAGTTTTCGACAGTCAGTTTTCGGCAGTGGGCGCCAGTTTAGCCAGTTAGCTCCGTCCTCGACAGCCGGCTTCGGACGGACCGTGTCGGATCAGAGGTTCCTGCGCTCGGATACATGAGCTGGGAGCTGAACGGCGGTTTTGCGGAGGGACGGATGGACGAAGGAAAACGACGCTGTGAATCGCGTGAAGCAGCAGACAGCGAGCTGTACCGGAAGAGCAACGAGATAACGTGCTAACAAGCCTAGCTGTAGGATGGACGGGTGGATGCTAACGCTCCACCGGGGACATGGAGCAGACAGGCGGCGGAGCTCGCATCGATGTCCGCCTGGCAGCCTCAGATGTTGGATGGACACCGAGCTAACATGCTAAAACACGAAGAAACCGCTGCGGCAGCCTTTTGGAGGGGCTAACATGCTAACGCGTGCAGCTATTGGAGGGGCTAAGATGCTAACGCGCGCAGCCTTTTGGATGGACACCGCAGAGAAACGGCTCCCAGTAAGTTATTCACTCTTTTCCCCTTCATTATGTATAATAATAATAATAATAATAATAATCATTTTATTTAAAAGCGCCTTTCAGGACACCCAAGGACACTTATGTATGGAGTTAACATGCTAACAGTGCTTCCTGTAAACAGTTTGGACAGCGTGAAGCAGCACGAAGCTGCAGAGCTCGGACGTGCAACGAGCTAACATGCTAAAAGACGGAGACAGGCTTGACCAGCTCAAAGTAAGAAATTAACTTTTTATTTTGTCTCCAAATGTACTGTACTGTATGTGTTTTTTGATAATTATGTAGGGTACTGTGTTAGGATAGGCGAAGTGCTTGGTAACTGTTTTGTACCGTACATGTACATGGGGTTAGGGTTAGTGGCGGCTCGGGTGTTTTCAGACTTACGGCGATTTTCGTGTTACGAACAGGCGTAGGAACGGAACTCGTTCGTAAGTCGGGGATCACCTGTATACTTTTTCAAGGCAAGAACAAGAGTTTCGGTAGATTATAGTCAAGGGCAGATGTTCACACCTGCTTTGTGGAATGGGTAGTAGTCCAGAGTGATGGAGCTGAAGGAGAGCTGCATTGCTCCACCTGTTATCCTCTTATTGGTAACTGCAAACAGACATAAAAAACAACACCTCAAACTACATTTACCTCAACACTTTAAATTAAAATCACGTATCTCTGTGGTTTCAGTCAAAGCTGAAATGGAAGACGTCAGATCTATGGTCTAGGTCTGTGCTACCTTTGTCCTTAGCATGGATGTCGTCGCAGATATGCAGGTCGAGGTGTGTAATCTGGAGGTGGTGGGAGGTCTCGCACACATCGTAGGCACTGAACAACTTTGCACTCTGGTCGGTGGCTGTGGACGTCTGCTGGGTGCGCACCTCTTGTGCTGAAGGAGGCGGCGACGAAACCTGTTGAACACGGACAAATGTTTTAGCACCCATGTTTTATTATAAGCATTGCTGGATGGCAGTGACGAAGCTTTTGAAGTTTTTATGTTGTCGAAAAACTACAAAATGTGAGCAGAGTACTGCCGTGCTCAATGCTTCCACCAGATGGCGGGTTGGGACCACATTACTGAAACCATACCGACTTTATGAATGTGTGACAGAATAACAAAAAAAATTAGAAACTAGAAAATGGCAAAAGCAACAAGACAGAGATCAAATCAGCAGATAAAAAAATGACGTGCAAACTTAAAGACAAATTATCAGACTGTGGCTCATTCATGGAGAGAAATCAGAGCATGAACTGGTAGACAGAGGAGGAAAAGTTGCCTGGCAGACAAAAAAGATGAAGAGAAATCAACATCCAACAGGAGTGGAGAAAAAAAAGAAAAAAGGCTCTGTGTTTAAAAAGTTGTCCACCTGCTCGTCTGCTGCCATGCTCTTCCTCTGCTGTGCAGACTTCTCCATGGCCTCGCTGAGCGACTTCGCATACTGCACCATTGCTTTTAGCTGGGAGTCCGTCAGCACCCACAGCAGGTCGTCCAGGATAAGAATCAGCTTTGAGGCCACCACGTTACAGTCCTTTATCTGCACCAGGAAGCTCGCATCAGTATGAAACATGTGGGTGGATGTTGCAACTGATAACATTATAGTAGATAATGGGGGTCGTTTCTTATTGCATAGAACATTTAATAAAATTGTTTTAGACAATACAGGTGCAGCAGTTGTTTTTACAAGCTGAACTAACTGCACAGAATAAGTGATTTCATCTTATAAAATACGTTTTAATGAGAACTGGGGAGAACTACTTTCATAAACTACACTTAAACATCTTTTAGTGCTACGTATGATCGTCAGATTTGTTGTAAAAAAAAAAAACATTGGCTCTTTGATGAAGCAGTGTTGCTGGTCCTGCAGCCTGTGAGGCGGCACACAGGGATCATGGTCAGGCAGCAAACAAGCAGCCATCATTTAAAGGAGTGTGATTTTGAGCCTGGCCCATCAAAGAGCGAGTGTGTGCTCCTACTCGTGTGCACCGTGTGTGTGATTCTAACCCGTCTCTTCAGAGTGACTCTGATCTTTGACTGGTTGGTGATGAGGCGGATGGGGGCGCTCAACATCTCGTGCTCGGTGCTCTGGATGGCGTCGGCCTCAATGCGGATCATCTGCCAGCTGATTTCTTTAAATGTCAGGATCTAAAGCAAACAAAGCGATGAACCGATAAGACCACTGAAGCAAAACCATTTTCATTTCAAAACAACCAACACGGACCTCCCCCCTCTGAGGATCCTGGATGCGAGTGAAGCGCAGATCGCTGATGCTCCAGCTGGTGTTGACGCTGTAGACCTGCAGCTGGGAGAGCTCGAAGGAGGCGTTAAAGGCCTTGGCGCTGATCTTGATGATGATGGAGTTGATGGAGAGGGTAATCCCCTCCACCACCTTTTCAGCAAAACCATATTCACTGTGAAGAGGACAAATATGGTGCATTTAAAATAAAATAAAATAAAAAAGTTTTGCTTTTATGTCTGATTTTAAGAGTAAATCAACAAAAGTGCACCTTTGTCCTGATGCTGTTGCTAAGGGAGACGGACCGTTGGGTGGACGGGGCTCATCGCACGTGCTCATCTCCATTATTACTTTATCCAGAGACTGAAATAACAAATATAGGTTAACAACTAAAATTCATAGCACTTTAAAATTAATTTTACTCATTATTTATTTATTTTTTATTCATTTTATAATGAAATACGAAACAATTAACATATATGTAATAAGAAAGAAAAAAAATATATATATATATAATGAAAGGTAGCAGATGAAGAAAAAAATCTTGTTATATCTGCTCCTTATTCTCTAATAAATAATTCAAACAACCATTCTCTATAAATAACAAAACAAATGAATAACTCATTTGATTTTCTAATTCTCATTAAACTCCATTCATATATATATTTTTAACAATTCGATTTTGACCATTCTCTTGAATACAAACATTGATTTGGCTTCCTTAACATCTGTCTCCAAGTCATTCCACAATCCAACTCCCTGAATTAAGGGAGATCTTCCCTTCAAACTAGTTCTATACTGTGGTTTTACAAATATATCTGTCCCCTTAAGATTGTAACAGCTTGATCTTTTTACAAAATACATTTGGATATTTGAAGGTAGTGCATTATTCTGAGCTCTATACATAGCTGATAAAATATAATCCACCAAATCATGGAACTTCAGCAATTTCATTTGATAAAATAATATACTTGATGGATGATAGCAATGCTTTCTTGTAATAATTATTACAGCTCTTTTCTGCAAAATAAAAATAGGCTTAATTTAATCTGAAGCAGAATTCCATTTATTTTTTAGTATTTATTTGTAATATTTTTAACACGGTTACCTTTTAACAACAGCCTTGAGGAAAAAAAAGATGAATTTGAAAATTTTGGCTTTTTTATGCATTTTAATTTACTATCTAGTGGCAGACTGTGAATAGAGAGAGATCCCTGGCACTTTCATTATGCTGTTACTATTTTTTTATGCAAGTCTTGACATAATCATCCTTTTATTGGTGTGCCTGCAGATAGTGGACTCATCGCTTTACACTCATACTTTGAGTTTAAAGCCCATGCTGCCATCAATACTGTGTTATTCTGGGCTCCAGTCACGTTTTGCTGAACCTACAGATGAGACTTGATGACTAAACTAAACATTCAGATGAGCATTGTAGAAGAAGCATGTGTGATTGCTGGTTGTGTGGCTGCTGGGAAAAACATCTATCTGGGGACTGGGATCAGGCTGAAAGGCAGCTGATAACCAGACACCTGCGCCCTGTGCACTGATGTGGCAGCCATGAGGGAGAAACTGGCAGCCATGGTAAATATATATATAAATAAATAAAACATTTGTGCAAAACATGAAAGCTATCACAATGAAAATAACAGAATGAATGAACCCACTAATTCAAACACATTAAACATCACACGGGGTTCCTTTTAAACAGGACTAACCATTAAAACACCATGCATCTGTCAATTTAATAATCAACTAACATTTTACTGCAGCTCCCACCCCTGCTTGAACCTCCAAAGCTTCATAATGTTCAGCAGCTACTGCAGTCAACTTATCTTGGTGGTGATACTGATGATTAACAGCAAGAGATTTGATTACAGCAACAACAAAGTGAACGTTGAGACATGGAGCTGCTACAGACCATGTGTTAGAGAAGTTTTTTTGGCAAGTCGAGATGGTTCTCGTCCTGAGCATTTCATTGCATTGTTGACCTTGCGATGATTTGACATATGACAAATAAACCAAATAAGCTCCTTCCAAAAGATTACCACACTTGAGTGCAATCGTGTTGCTACATTTGAATCCTCCAGCAGTGTTGCACAAATAATCTTACTTCCTACTCTTAATAGAGCCAGTGTGCGCTGAAGATCCAACAATGAACTTGTAAAGGCTTTATTTGAAACAGTTTTTTCCTTTTTTGATTCAGCAGCAAGATTTATTTTAAATTCAACAATGTGCAGGAGTTCTTTCTGCTATTTTGGATTTTTTATTTTATTTTATCCATCTCTCTTGACCCCGTTTCAAGACATGAATAGTGGCTATACTTTAAGATCTTTTTAATTTAAAAGGATTTCTGCAAACTAAATGTACCCAAATCTATACTAAAAGTTATGTTTCGAATAATTTAACAAACGACTGCAAACTTACCAAAGAGATTGGGTGAGTCTTCAGTTTTGTCCATGGTATCTATCAGTGGAGAGAAAAAAAGAACAGGGTACAGTATAAGATTAGGCTGCTTAAACAAAGTTAAAACAAGCAGGAGAGAGTAGAAAGGAAAAAAATCAACTAAACCAATGTGCCTGGGCCGACAGGCAGGTCCTTCACTGAGCTGCAGAGCAGCATTACTCCTGGACACAAAGCTTTGTGATTAAAGTCGGTGTGAAATTATACAGTAAAACTGAGTGAATGCACGTGTTCAATGCCAACTTTCATTTCCACAGAGCAACTTGTTCTTCAAGGAGTTACAAATCAAGAAATGCTCAGTGTTTAATGCTTTGATTAAGACATATGATTTCCCTCACCTGTCATAGAAAACACCGAAGATGCCAAGAAATGGTGCTGGTTCCCGTTTGTCACTGAGCCATCAAAGAAACTATTTACAACACTAGATAAAGCTGTAAAAACCAACATATAAGACTTTGTAAACTACTCTACCAGAATGAAAATATGGTACATTAGAGTATTTTAGCCTAGAGAAGGTCAGCATTTGCTTATTTTGTAACAGGAAGACAGGAGCAACGAACAAGTTTATCCCACTTTTAACAAGAAAGTGACATAAGCATTTTGGGTTTTCATTCAATTTCGAGATTAAAACCCAAAAACTAAACGAGGTGTATCCAGAGAGGAAAACAGACTTTCAGTGCACCAGATTCACCTAGCACTAAGAAATCTGTTGAACCACACAAATTATAAATGATGTGATCATTACAGGACACACCGTCAATGACAGCAAATATAAGAGAAACATAATTAAAACAATATCAATCAACAAGGGCATACAGTTTAGTTTGTTCTATTATTTATTGAACAAATTTGCAATACAAGGGAGTTAAAGTCAGCAAGAATAAAGAAATATTGAGGATTTATGAGCAGAGGAAAAAGTAACGTGGAAGACGAAAGGAGGTGGAAAACGGACCTTGGTCTGAATAAAAGTTGTGTCATGAAGCAAATTATACTTGAGTTTTCCAGGGTGTGTCAAATACTGCTCTTAGACTTGGCTGACGACCGCGGCAGGCCATGACACAATGCCAGAGAGTGTATTTGTAGAGAAAGAGTCACTGACATTGGTGCCTTGTCCCCCTGCAACACTTGCATAATGTCTGATGTGCACAGAGGGCAACAAAACTTTTTTTTTTACTTAAATCCCAAAATAATACCATATAAAACCCATTTGGCACAATATTTGAAACACACCTGGAAGAAAATATTTAGTCAATCTGCAAAGATTTCTGTCAGTTGGATAAAAAGTACTGCCAGGACACAGACTAGCCTCACCCTGATGGTAGCCTTGTTGCAGAACACCCGGTTGATGGCCAGCCAGGTGGGCAGGTCCAGCAGACTCTGGAGGACCTCCTCGTCCAGCTCCAGGTTGGTCAGCTGGCCCTCCCCCTTCAACGTACTCAGGTTGATCTTGTCCGGCGACAGGTTCTTAGCAAACCTACAAAACAAGGAGGCAGAGTGAAGCGTTGGTGCTACTGTATATTTATCGAGAGGTTTTGACAAACAATCTCCACCCCTGATGCACTTCTTGTTTTTCAGATGCCGATTGCAAAATGCACACATCTTATTTCCAAACGCGTGGCTTTAAAAATAGTTACAGGGCAGTGTGTGTTCAAATAGCAACACCAACAAGCTGCAAACTCTACTTTTAAGAATATCCTTTAAAAATGAAGTTTAGAAGACTAAAGTAGGATTTTACTCTGGTGCTAAAGTCATTATACATAAGAATTGGTTCAACTGTATTTCAACAAATAAAATATTTCGGAATACGTTCAGATCTTAAAAAGCCTCATCCCCCCTACAAACATGATATAAAGACAAATAAAAAGAGCAGGTTCTGATCCAACACTAAGCAGAATAGCAGTTTATGAAATGTATATAGCAAGGACAAATTGTATGCCTGAGTGTCATTAAAAGTCAATATTTAGACTTGTACCCTTGAAGTAACATGTAGGGATTATGTTAGTCTATTTGCTTTTTGTCCTCAATTTTAAAAAAAAAGACTTAAATACACAAAGTTAATGCTAATAACCTGAGTGTTTTCTGTCCCCTTTAACAGTCTGTTAGTTAATAGTTAGCAGAGTGGCTATACAAATGGCTCATTCAACCTTGAATCTTTACAAAGCCGTTTTATGAAATATCTTAGCAAAAGGGATAAACATTTCACTTTCTTTCCAGGCCAACAGCCACACAACCAAGACTGTAAATGTCCCTAATCTTTGTCTACATGACATTCGAGCTTTGAGTCTATGCTGTGAGACATTTCTCTTCTGAATAAAGTTGGTGATTAACAACAAGAATACAGTGTTAAGGAAAGATTTAAGATACCGGTAGTATAATCTGAAAGAGTTCCTGAACTGACAGAAGTGATGAAACAGAGAATATATTTACTCAGAGATAAATGTATCATTGTCTGATAAACCGCAGTCCAGTTGTAAAATTTGTGCTTTAATCTGCAGCATCTTAATGTGTTGATGTATCCACAAGACGACGCTGAACTTACATTTTAAAATGTGCACGAATAGTTTTGATGAATTTTGTTTTTTGATGAATGTGTTCAACATAACTGTATTTCCTCCAGTTATTTAACAGTCAACAATGGTGTACCACAAGACTCAGTCTTAGGACCCACCCTCTTTACAATCTACATAGGTAATGTAGGTCAGATCATCCCTGATGCATCCTTACATTTCTATGCTGATGACACAGTTGTTTATTGTCGAGATAAAACAGTTGCCAAAGCTTTCCAGCTTTTGCAATCTGCTTTCGACATCATCCAGTCAAATTTGTTCCGTCTCAAACTCGTCCTAAATGCAGATAAAACTAAAGGGATGCTTTTTTCAAACAGGAAGTCGGTCCCAGCAGTTCTTCCTTTGATTTTATCCTCAAATGGTGTCCCTATTGAGTTTGTCGATTCCTACAAATAATGTATTTGGGTATCTTCAACTTGGTCGACTCGCATCTGTCTTTTATGCTCCATGTGGAAAACCTAGTTAAGAAACTCAAAGTTAAACTGGGTTTCTTTTTCAGAAACAGATCCTGTCTAACTGAATGCTAGGAAACATCTTGTAACTGTGACTTTCCTTCCCTCCATTGACTCACTAAGGTGACATTATTTACATGAACGCCCCTACAAGCACCCTGCAGATGTTGGATGCTGTCTATCATGGTGCACTAAGATTCATAACTGGCTGTGATTATCGTACCCACCACTGCACCCTGTATTCACTGGTTAACTGGACATCATTAACCTCATGCAGACTCTTCCACTGGTACCTTTTCATATTTACATCACTTCTTGGTCTGCTGCCTTCATACATCTCCTCCTACATGTCACTGCGTGAGTGCAGCTACAGTGTGCACTCTCAGGACATTATTACATGCAGCGTTCCCTCAGTGAGGACTGAACTAAGCAAAAAGGTGTTCTCCTACTCCGCTCCTGTTTCATGGAATATCTTACAAAAATCAAAAAAGGCGTTCAATACAGGATCAACTGGACTTTATTTGTTGCAGAAAACGTTTCGACTTCTGTCCAGAAGTCTTTTTCAATTCTGAATGGAAGCTGTGAGAACGAGAAGTTTTATACAGGCTTACAAGTCACGCACCAACATATGAAATTGGAAACTGAAATAACACCAGACAGAAGACACGGACAGAAGCACGGCTGTGCCATGGGATCTCCAGTGTCACCCATTGTTGCAAACCTCTACATGGAGGAAGTGGAACAGAGAGCCCTAAACTCCTATGAGGGGACAACTCCAAGCCATTGGTTCAGATACGTGGATGATACCTGTGTCAAAATCCAAGCCAGGGAGGTGGAAGCGTTCACCAGACACATTAACTCTGTTGATAACAACATCAAGTTCACCAGAGAGGATGCTAACGACAATAAGCTGCCTTTTTTGGACTGTTTGGTGCATATGGAGGGAGATGACAGTCTCAACATTGAAGTTTACAGAAAACCAACCCACACAGACCAATATCTCCTGTTCGACTCTCACCATCCACTGGAGCACAAACTTTCTGTCATCAGAACTTTACAGCATCGGGCAGAACACATCCCCACAAGGACAGAAGGGAAGGAAAAGGAACAGAAACACATCAAAAAATCTCTGCAATCATGTGGATATCCCAACTGGGCGTTTGTCAAGTCAGCAAGGAAATCTGTTAAACACAATAATGAACAGAAAAAGTCTAACAGACGGAAAAACATTGTCATTCCTTATGTTGCTGGAGTCTCAGAGAATTTCAGAAGGATTTTTAACAAACACAACATCCCAGTACACTTCAAACCCAGCCGGACTCTCAGACAGAGGCTGGTGCATCCGAAGGACAGAACCCCCACACACAAACAGAGTGGGGTGGTTTATGCAGTCCAGTGCAGCGAAGTCTGCTCAGACCGTTACATCGGAGAAACGAAACAACCTATCCACAAAAGAATGTCTCAACATAGGAGAGCAACCTCCTCTGGACAAAACTCAGCCGTTCACCTCCACCTCACGGACAAGGGACACTCCTTTGAGGACCAGAATGTTCAAATTTTGGACCGAGAACACAGATGGTTTGAGAGGGGGGTAAAGGAAGCTGTGTATGTTAAGAGAGAAAAACCTTCTCTTAACAGAGGAGGAGGTCTGAGATTTCAACTGTCTAAGACCTATAACTCAGTTTTGGATTTGATTCCGAAACGTTTTACACCGGATGGGAGCAGGGATGCCTTGTCTGTAAATTAGACTAACAAAGTTCTCTGAGTAGCCTCTGTTGTTGTTTGGGAGGTGTTGTTTGTCAATTTACATACAGTTTTGTGTCTTCTAACAGAGACCTCAAGGGAACCTCCTACTGTTAAGGTGTGATCTTTCAATTTACATGTATGTGTTACAAACCCCCCTTTGTTAAGCTGGGATGTGTCGTTTTGTCAATTTAAATAGAATGGGCATGTTAGTTAATTTGTGGTGTTATTTCAGTTTCCAATTTCATATGTTGGTGCGTGACTTGTAAGCCTGTATAAAACTTCTCGTTCTCACAGCTTCCATTCAGAATTGAAAAAGACTTCTGGACAGAAGTCGAAACGTTTTCTGCAACAAATAAAGTCCAGTTGATCCTGTATTGAACGCCTTTTTTGATTTCATCATGTCCTGGACGACTGAGAATCTTCACTAGCATATCTTACAAAAAGATCTGAAGCTCTCAACCTCGACTTCTCTAAATGGCTTTAAGAATCTGTTGGACTCTTTACAAGAACCACTGCAGCCATGTTCCTGTTTTTAGTTTTCTACACCACCCCTTACAAGCTAGCTGCTTTTTGTTTTTGCTACTTTTCCTTTTAATTATCCTTTTAATTACCATTTTATTTTCATTTGTTTAAAAATAATTAAATTTGTATGCTTCCTTTATGATTGTCTATTGTTGTCTTTGTTGTCCACCGTTGTCATCACTCTTTGTTAAAATCAGGTCTCTTTTGTAAATAAGTTCCCGAGGCTCAATGGGATTAACCTGTATAAATAAAGGTTGAATGAATTTACAAATAATCTTTAACAAATTCTGAAAATTTGCTGGAAAGTGATGCCTTAAGAAAACAGCACAAGCCTTCAAGTAATTAAAATCTCAGAGCACGACAGTTTATGACGAATAAAGTGCAAAATTAAAACCACAAGAAGACAACTTGTATTGTCAAGTACTGTAAAGAAAAATGTTCAAATACAGTATACCGTAGTGTAGAGCTAATTAGTACTGGTACTTGTGTAGTTATATCAAGACAAAGAGGAAACATAATGACGCTCACAAAGTTAAAAGATAAAGCCTAGTATACTGATGGTGAGCATCGGTTTGTGATAAAAAAATTAAAAAAATAATGTGTTTTAAATAATTTAATCTATCAAACTCGTGCTGCTTTGCACACAACATCATCCCCATGCTGTTACTTCTCCAATTCAACATTCGTGTAAATTATTCAGCGGCAGAGGCGTAAACAAATCCTCGACACAAGAGAACAAGACAAAATACGCACACCTGATGAATGAACACACAGGGGCAGAAACATTCTCAGGCAGAAACAGTGAGTTTGGCTCAGAGGATGTTGATGCAGGAGCGACTCAACCTTTGTGACAAGTGAAACATTCATCCCTGATGCTGATCAAGTATCAACAGCCTGGCCAGCTAGTTTAGTTTGCTCTCTCGCTCCTCAGGTCATCTCCTTCTTCTCTCTGAATAAATCAATAATGTCATCAAATAAAATGTACAACTAAAACAGCATAGTTAGCAGTGCCATTACCAGTGCTGTTAAACTTAAAGGCCATAAAAAACTACAACACACATACCGCCCTTCACCACTGAGTAGAACAGTAACAGGTATTATGTTCTGTCATAATTCCTTTTATTCTCACTTCAGTGACTCCAGTCAGCAGGGCTGAGCTCACCAGACCAAATCCAGGTCCATAAGGAGGTTAGCAAACTACTGTCTTTTTCTGTCACTCACATGAAACACAATTTGTTTAACAAGAGCTCGTTTGCTGAATTCCTTTGTACGTTTTGCTCGTTGAGAAACAAGAGTGCTCACACAACTCATCCTTGGAAAATAACTTATTTTGAATGAAGATCTGAAAATTCAGGTGTTTGTAGCATTATACCTAGTACAGTACTAACCTTTACTGTTCACTGACACAGCTATCATGATGTGCCTATACCATGCTGAAAATTTCTACAGAATTACCAAACTATCAATTTATTAAAATTTTATTAGGGGTGCATGATATTATCGGCATGGTATCAGTATCAACTGATGTTAGCGTTAAAGTTCAATATCGGACATCGGCCATTCCATCAAAATGACTCGCCGATATAAAAGACGCCGTTTTTGCCTACAGTGGCAGCACAACGTGATGACATCACGTGCGCCTACCCGATCTCACTGTGGGGAGGAAAATTCAAAATGTCGGCGGTGTGGAAGTTTTTATTTTTTGTTTGTGAGGATGTCAGATTCCGAAGATTTTTGGACTAAGTTGAACCTCGCTACATCATCGCCAGTCGGAGATATTTTTCCGACGTAGCCTTATCCGAGTTACAAGCCGTCATTTCCAACGTCATTGAGAAGCTAATAGCCGATAGCCCGACTTGTTGGGTGAGTTTTACCACAGACATTTGGACGTCGTGTTAGCCCCTTTAGCATGATTACAGCACAATGGATAGACAAAATGGATAGACGCAAAAAGTATGTCCTTCATGCACAAGAGTGTAGAGGATCCCACACTGCAGCTAGGAACCTGGAACAAGCCTCCAAAAGTGAGACAGCCTCACAAGTGACTAATGCTAATAAATAACATTTAACACTTTTCATTTACTATAAGTCAAAGTGCTATACATATCATATGGCTGTTACTGAATATGTCACCAGCTCTTACAGATGTTGCACAATTTTTGGAGCAAATAAGCCTAAATAAGAGGGAGTGGTGGCGCAGAGGTTAAGGAGGTGAGCTTGTGATCGGAAGATCGCCGGTTCAAGCCCCGGTACCGACAACATAAAAAATGTGGGTGGGATAAGTGAAGCAGTCACACCTGTCTCCACCCTCATCTGCCCCATTCTGGGCCCTTGAGCAAGGCCCTTAACCCACACCATCTGCTCCCCCGGGCACCCTAGATATCAGCTCGCTGCTTCACACAGAGGGCTGTCGTAGCTCGGTGGTCTGTGGTTGTGTCAGGAAGGGCATCCGGCGTAAAAACAATTGCCAAATCTTCATGCGACTAGCTCGCTGTGGCGACCCCTGACGAAGGGAGAAGCCGAAAGAAGAAAAAAAAAAAAGAGGAATATGTTCTGACAACGGAACATGTATAAAATATCGGTATCGGCATTGGTTATCGGCCGAATAAGTTTTAATGTATCGGCATATCGGATATCAGCCAAAAATCCAATATTGTGCATCCCTAAATGTTATACATTAAAAACGAAAACTGTGTTCAAATCCTGCTTTTAATCTTTGTTTGTTGATGATCCACATTAAGATTTAACTGTTGGACCTGTAAGTAAAGTTGGTCTGAACCAACAAGACTCTTCACCCATATGAACATTAATGAATTCCAAGTGGGGATGTACACAGTCATATTTACGTATCAATTTTGGGTCCTGATCAGGGCTTCTTTTACTGATCTGTATCAGAGTACATGTATTTGACTATATTCAGCTCCTGTTGTTGACCTTCTGTTTACAGTTTTATAGACGATATGAAATGTGATGTAGCGTGCCAACATGTAAAGCACTTGGAACTTATTTTATTAATTTAAATGTACTTGGAGTCTGCAAGTGTGAGCAGCAAAAGAAGAAATGCAAGTAGCAAATTGAAACTAGATATCAGCAAATACTTCATCTTAAATTATTTGGATCAGTATCTGGGATAAAAAAAAATCTTGATGGGGACAATATTTTGTTCTAGAAAACAATCTGAAACTGTGTCAGTTCAACAGAC